>CM031624.1:59928316-59951948 GCA_018398815.1 Conus ventricosus | reverse complement strand
TTGTCTCTCTCTCCCTCTTTTCCTCTCTCTTTTTTTTTTTTGTGTTTTTTTGACAAGATGAACGTTTTCTGGCACAGGGAAATTCCTTTTCCATCCCACCCTTGATAAATAAAAAATAAGACTTATTTCTCTGGACCACGTATCTGGAACTCCTTTCACCGGTATGAAAAAATTTCCAATATTTTTAAACTTTTTTTTAAAGAAACATTCTTAAACTTTTTATGTCTATAATTTGATGATTGATTAAAATCAATGACCGTCCATTTGCAAAGTCTTCTGTAAACAATACAGTGAATTAAGTAATTCTCCATTAATCGCTCATCCCCACTCCCAGTCTGTCTACCATTCCTCTTCTCCTCCCACCCTCCCATTCTTTCTCCTCTCCCCCCCTCTCCCCCCCCCCCCCCCCCCCCCCCCTCCGCCCTCTCTCTCTGTGCTTTTGTTTGTTTGTTTCCTTCAATTTGACGACTCATCATTGTTATGATTATGAATAGTCTGCTTGTCATTGTGGAATTACATTACAATGTTGCTATGCTGAATTGTCAGTATTGATGATACGTGTTGAAAGAATGTCTGCATGACAAGGACAGATTGTAAGACTAGGCTTTGGCCTTAAATCTTCATCCGTGCTTTATTAAAGATCAATCAGTCAATCAATCAGTCACCCAGTCAATCAACAATCAATCAGTCAGTCAATCAGTCAGTCAGTCAATCAGTCAATCAATCAATCAATCAATCTGTCGCCAGGTGGAGCCCCCTGAAGACGGCGTGCTGGTTCATGGGCTGTTCTGCGACGGCCTGCGCTGGGACGACGAGGAGATGAAGATCACAGACGCCATCAAAGGGGTCATGAACTCACCGCTGCCCATGTTGCACATGCTGCCCAGATGGACTTCGATCCGGACGAGGCGGACTATTCCTGTCCGCTGTACAAAACGTCGGCCCGCCCCGGTGTGCTGTCCACCACGGTAGGTGTCTGCATGTCTGACGATGATTGGTCAGTTGATCAGCTTTGCCTCCATGAAAGCTTGCAAAGAGGAAGAATAACAGAATGCATAGTGCTTTAGAAACTGTTGTCAGATCATAAACAAACAGTTCCTTGCGAAAATCCAAAAGAAGCATAGAAGTTTAGAACAGTTGTCAAAGCATAACCAGTTACTTCACGTTGTTATGTTCAGTGACATGATGCTCAGGTATACACTGGCTTAATACATCACACACATGTATGTCCACACACACTCGCATGTGCGTACATGCAGGAGCTTCCTCATGCAGGCCCACAGGTCACACACGCATACACATGCACATACGATCACACACATAGGCGTGCACGCACACACACACACAAACATACACATACTCATGCACACACATGGGCCCACCCACTCACACATGTACGCCACATACACACAAGTGCACATGCATACATACACGTACACACTCAAGCAAACACACACCACGCACACACACACACACACACACACACATACACATACGCATGCATGCACACACATGGGCCCACCACTCACACATGTACGCCACATACACACAAGTGCACATGCATACATCACGTACACACTCAAGCAAACACACACGCACACGCACACACACACACACACACACACACACACAATTACCAACGTAGCGCAGGCAACGTTACTTAGGCGTCCAAGGTCTGAGCAGGGTCTGGCACTAATGTGTGTGTCAGCCATCAGCTTCTTGGTCTCCTAAGTCTGTTCATGGTAGCCATGGAGTCACGTCTCCATCTTCCTGCTGTGTGTGTCGTGCAGGTCACTCCACCAACTACGTGGTGGCCGTCCATCTGCCCTCCAACCAGCCGCAGGACTACTGGATAGCCAAAGGAGCCGCTCTCTTATGCCAGCTCAGCCAATAGACAGAAAACAAGGACAGTCCCATCTCCTGTGTCAGTCCGCCCAGCAGGTGGCCAAAGGAAAAGACCGACCAAACCCCCTGGCACAGAATTAGCCAGTCAACTAGGGGACACAATAGCAGTCTGATCTCTCAAGCAAAGTTAGGCAGTCAACTAGGGGACACAATAGCAGTCTGATCTGTCAGCAAAGTTAGGCAGTCAACTAGGGGACACAACAGCAGTCTGATCTCTCAAGCAAAGTTAGGCAGTCAACGTGGGGACACAATAGCAGTCTGATCTGTCAAGCAAAGTTAGGCAGTCAACGTGGGGGACACAACAGCAGTCTGATCTCTCAAGCAAAGTTAGGCAGTCAACTTGGGGACACAACAGCAGTCTGATCTCTCAAGCAAAGTTAGGCAGTCAACTAGGGGACACAATAGCAGTCTGATCTGTCAAGCAAAGTTAGGCAGTCAACTTGGGGACACAACAGCAGTCTGATCTCTCAAGCAAAGTTAGGCAGTCAACTAGGGGACACAATAGCAGTCTGATCCCTCAGGTAAAGTTAGGCAGTCAACTAGGGGACAAATAGCAGTCTGATCTCTCAAGCAAAGTTAGGCAGTCAACTAGGGGACACAATAGCAGTCTGATCTTTCAAGCAAAGTTAGGCAGTCAACTAGGGGACAAAATAGCAGTCTGATCTCTCAAGCAAAGTTAGGCAGTCAACTAGGGGACACAATAGCAGTCTGATCTGTCAAGCAAAGTTAGGCAGTCAACTAGGGGACACAATAGCAGTCTGATCTCTCAAGCAAAGTTAGGCAGTCAACTAGGGGAACAATAGCAGTCTGATCTCTCAAGCAAAGTTAGGCAGTCAACTAGGGACACAATACCAGTCTGATCTCTCAAGCAAAGTTAGGCAGTCAGCTAGGGGACACAATAGCAGTCTGATCTCTCAAGCAAAGTTAGGCAGTCAATGGGGACACAATAGCAGTCTGATCCCTCAAGCAAAGTTAGGCAGCAGACAGTTGAGTAGAGCAATCTGATGTTTGTTGTCAGCCTTACCAGTACACAATTTTGCTGTACTTATACCCAGCTAGTTAGCTTACCAAGAGGTACGTGGGTAGATGGGCTGTTGTCTGTCTGTCAGTCCTTCTCAATTATAAAAGCAGTCAGCATGTTCAGAAAGGCATTTTTGTTCTCGACTATTCTGACATGTATGATTAGCTCAGTGTGGTAACTAATCGTGTAAACTTTGAAATAAAAACAAAAGAATGAAACAACTCCCTCTTAGGGAATGACCTTGTGAAGATAACAACACACCACCATTTTCTAACCATACGGCTTTAGAGAAAACCTCCCACAATTTCAAAGATAAACGTGTAGAAAAATGTACCACTCTTTCAACCCAAATATTAGAAAAATGTAGTCTTAAGGCTGAGAAACATGATTGCAAAAGGTACCACCACAACTTCTTAGCTAATATAAATGTTTAGGGAAAAAAGTAACCCTTTTATGGCAAAACCCTGTTGAGAGAAAATACCACCCTATTCACCCTTTGCCTCCCTTTTCCCAATCACATTCACCAACCTATGACAAAACTCAAGACCCACATTTGTTCCCCCTCCCTCCCTTCCTCCCACCTGCATCCCCCGTCTCTTTACCCCCCCTCCCTTTCTTAACTCCAAATCCACACCATTGTAATCGTCCAACCCGTGAAAACTAGAATCATCCACCACGACTGTTTTGCTGTCTTCACAATAAAGTCATGAAGCATTGCCTGCTGTGACACTGAATTAAAACTCTTGGCATTGTTTTACATCCAGATTTGAACCATGTAAACATTACATGTAGTTTGGTGAAAGAAACAAAAATTGTTCCACTGATAAGCATCAAAATGGCGGAGGTTTACTGTGAATCGTGTTTCCTGATGAATCAGTCCTGGATTTAAGAGGGGGTTTATTGTGGAATGTGTTGGCTGCCATTTAAGAGGGGGTTTATTGTGGAATGTGTTGGCTGCCATTCAAGAGGGTTTTATTGTGGAATGTGTTGGCTGCCTTGATTTGGGTGGAGTGCCCCAGGTGTGTGGACTTTGTCATGACTACATTGCTGTCTGCTGAGTTACAACTGAGTTAGTGTATTTTGCACCTTGTGTCAAAGACAGTGCTCCATTGATCATCCAGACTGCGTTTTGAACAACCTGAACTCTTTGGCTCCATGGTGGAGTCAGTGCACAAGTTTGTGCTTGTACAATAAAATGCCTTTGTACATACAACACTTTTTGCTTTGTATTTTTAACCGATGTGCATTAAGAAGTTTTGAGTGTGTGAGTGCTTGAATGTGTAATAATCTTTTTGGTCACTTCTCTTCTTTCTGTTTCTTTCTGTATGTTGAGTGTCACAAATGAACAGATAACTTTGACCTCATTACTTCCCCTTTGTTGGTGTGTCAGCACTGGTTTGGTCTCCATGGAACCAGTTTCATGTTTGTAGTGCCTTGACTGATTGTGTATGTGTGATAATGATGTCCACCCTTCATGTTGCATTTTACGTCTTTTTTCATGTGACAATGGTTAACAGTCAGCTTGGTGATAGCCATGACGAGTCTGTGTGTGCTCATCTGGGCTATCATGACTGACACTGATTTATCGATTTTTATTTTCCCCTTTTTTCGAACCAGCATTGATCTTGTGACTGAAAATGGAACCTTTGATAATCAACCGAGAAACATTTGAAATGAAGTGTTTAAGAATGTCCAACTTTACTTTCACCAGTGGTCAAGAATAATCTACCCATGTCTGCTATCATTCACATTAGGTTTTGCAGTCCTTTTCCATTCCGTACTTCGCATTTTCACATTTTATTTTGCATCCATTTTTGACGTAATTTCTGTCTGTCTCGGAGAGGGTTTTCTTTTTTTTAGATAAGCTTTAACATTATCATCCCTGTGATCTGTGATATTGTAGGCAGTGAAATGGTGACATCAGCCATTCCGAGGTGGCTAGGGACAAGTTGGTCCTACACCGGACTGTTGACAAAAAAGAATTTTTCCATTACTGCCATGAGCTCACTGACATTGTCACCAATGGATCTGTCCATGACTTGCCGCAGTTGTTGTGTTAGCAGTTGTGTGTATTGCAGTTTGAAACACCAAAGTCAGTGTTCCTTTTCCTTGCAGAATGGTGCATTATTCTGTCTGACTGTCCAAAGTCCACCCTGTTTACCAATCACTTGCAATGCATAGCGTTAATTGTTTGACTTGGCTGTGATCCACTGATTTCATTGGTCTACTGTCATGCAGTATATCTGCATGCCATTTCTTTGCTTTTTTTTGTTCGATGGTATTCCTCTTTTTCCACTTCTTTCCTTTTAGACTTTATTTCCCCTCTGTAATTGTCATCCTGTTTAAGTGCGATTTTTTTGCCGTATATTGTTTTTTCCCTTTCTTCAAATCAACAAAATATTGAGTGTGGTGTTTGGTGGTCTCATTGTTCCCCGCAGTTCTGTATAAGAAAGAAACACCAGAAAGTCATATTTAAACGACATATTCCGTCCATCATCAGCACTATAAAAACCTTTTTTGATATGGGTTGGTCAGTTTTCTGACCAAAAACATGGCGGAAAGTGCCTATATGTTAAACGTTTTTGGAGAAATAAAATTTATAAACTTGTAACTGCTGTTAGTTTTCTTTGTACTCATTTTTGTGGATACTGCTGTCTTTTAGCTGTGATCAATTGAAAAGATGTGTGCTTTTTTTTAGTCGATTACACTCAGAAATCTGAAACAGTGTGCATTCTCTGCAGAATTTCTTGGGTTTGTTTGTTCGGAGAAAATTCTGATGACTGTGAATGGTGTACAACTGATGTAGTTTCGTCATTATTAAATTATACCTTCTGTGTAATTTTTTGGCTGATTTGTTTTGTTATCATGTGTGTGACAATATTTTCATGACTATAAAAAAAAGATATACATATCTACGACATTAAGGTCAGTTTGTTTTTTTGAAAGAATTAAAAGGAAAAAGAAAGTCCCATGCTCTCTTGTTTGTGTGCGTGATTATGGCATTGCGTGTGAGTGTCTTTAATGTGTGTGTGCATCTGCATGTGCGTGTGCATACACAAGCGCCTGCAACTTTTATGTATTCCTCTGTCTGGGAACACCTCTCTATATCCCTCTGGGAACAGCGCATCTCTCTCCTCTACAGATGGTGACACTTTTCTGTGGTCATCAATACCATTTGCGAGTTATTTATCTAGAGAGAATGTAAATATCTTCGTTCAAGCTCACCCATCTTATTTTGCACGATAACCCCCTTTTCACATACAAATCACATCCATCACATGTCAGTTTTGGCCAAATTTAACACCTGTTTTTAAACAAAAATTAACACCTCAAAACCTCTAAAAATTGACAAAATTAACACATTGAAACGGGGGCTTACGTGCTAGATAAGATTTGGTGATCGTGAACGAAGATATTTACATTCTCTCTAAGGACATAAAAATAACGCCCGCGGGACTGAGTCCTTCTTACTCTTCCAATATGCTCCTCCACCTCAAGCACTATCGATAAATTAGAACAAACAACTGGCTCTCCATTTTGGTTATTTATTTTTACATCCAATGAATTCAAAGAGCCTCAATTAAGTCTTTAAATTCACTGTCTCCACCAAACCCTGTAAGCTGAAATCGCAAAACCCCGCATTAACTGGATGCAGCACTCTTAGAAGTGTAGATGGATAGCCATTAAACAAATTAGTATCTGTTTTTAACTGTTGTAAATGGACATACAAAACTGATTTTTACGAGAAAATCGGATGGTCTACTGCCTACATACTCATAAAGTCCGCTTTCTAAGTACATGTGCGTTTTAATATGATATGTTTCACCGCTATCATAAAAGCCCAAAATTCGAGCAAGGCTTTTAGGAAAAACGTACTCCCTTTCTTCTTTAAGTTCTGGAAAATTCATAGTAATTATAAGATTTGCTTCATTAATTTTTAACATATTGTTAAAATTGCTAAATACTTCTCTTAAAGAACAAAAGTTGTAGTAACCATCGGGTATTTTTAAACGTTTTAATAGCTTGCCTTGCCCGTCCTTAATATTCACCCAGTTATTCTTAGCTTTTCAGATATGTTAATCCATTTTACTTTAAACCCAATTTCTTTAAGGGCAACCCTACAATCGCCACGTCTATTTTCAATTGGGTACGTTAAGAACACACGCTCGTTTTGCTTGGTTATATAGATGTACATCTTTTTTATAACTATTTAAAAAACTAATTTAAAAAATGGTAGCTTTTAAATATATTGAACATGCTACTTACGATGTAGGAGCGTTTTATAACCCCAAATCTTTGGACTTCAGCAATTTAACCATTGCAGTAGATGGATCATATGGCTTCCAAGTCAGACTTGTAAACCCTCTAACTTAGATATTTAAATCCCCAATAAATAATGATAGAGTGCCATCAGCATGGTCATCTCACCCTATGTTGTTTTTTCAGAATCAGTTAAAATTTTGCCGTTTATTTGCGCAACTACTGGCTGCGGTGTTTCATATGCAAACCATTTAAACACCCCAATCTTTTAGTAAGGTCAGTATATAACTTTCATGTTTATTACCAGTACAGGCGAATACTAACTGAACTACAAGTAGTCCTCCCTAACGACAACGCGTTTAATCCATTTAAAAGCCCAATGGACAATAATGCATATGAAAGAATCTGCAACGAATTTAACATTAATCCTTCAACTGATTTTAAACAAAAGTTAGACCGCAATCATGGGTTAGGCACATTGTATTTGTGGTGCACAAAAAGAGAATATACTTATGACTACTGGCCTGGCCACACCTCTTTTCAACCAGAACAAACAAGTTCGATTGGGATCCATAGAACAAAAACACCTGAATGCCTGGAGAACATTTATCTTAGATGAAAGTGAAGGTCTAACAATGCCAGGCGTGCAAAGACTTAATGACTCCATAAGGACATACGTTTGGTGTGTATTAGGAGCGCAAGCACAGACCAAGTCTAGCATAGTTGATCAGTCTACAGGTTTTGATGCCAGAAAACAATTTTTAGCCAATTTAGAAGATGCTATTAACTCTGCTGTTGATTTGCCTGCCAGCATACAAAGGTATCAAGACGTTCTTGCACATGCTAGGTCAAAGGTTGACTTTGTTGTAGGCCATGGATTATACATGCTACCCTCTGAGCTTAGACTACAGATTGGCATAATACAGAATTATAATAACGAAATCCTCATAGCTGGAGACGACCAAGACTTAGGGCACAATAAATACTTAAACACAAGACCCGCTCCATCCATTTTAAAGAAAGTACCTACCCCTGAAGAAAGCGATCCACCACCAGTTATAAGCGCCCCACAGCCAGAAAGCAGCCAGAAGCACACCGCCTGTTGATGTGCCTCTCACTGACAGTCACACTAGCGAAAAGACAGCCCTCGTTGTGTTTTTAACTTTTACGGGATTAGCTATACTTTATTTCACTAAAAATTAATCCAACAGCTAGCACTCCTAACGTCCACAGATGGTCAGCCATATAACCAGCAACTTTGCCTATAGTAGACAAAATCCAACTAACAACACTACCTATTATCCCAGGCAGAGCATCAAGCGCTTTGGCAGCTAACTTCTTTAATAGGTTTGCTAGATGATGCAATTGTTTTCTAATCCAACTTTTACCAGGCTGAGGTGTTGGAGGAGCTACTGGCCTGTTGGCGCACTCCCGGTTACAGCATAAACGAGCGTAGAGATAGCAAACCCAACAGCCGTTAATATGCTAACTACTGTAATCCCTCTTCTCTAAACAGAATCCTTATTCTTTCTGCCAGCGTAGTGTTTTCATGAAGTATTCTGTTTATAGTTTTCTTTGAACCTAGTTGTTTGAGATTCTAGATTTCCTCTGAGAATAGAAATCACGCTTAACTCCCCTTCCCTTTCGCCCATTAACTCCTGTATTTTCTGCTGTATTCTAGCCTTTTTCTTCTTGCCCTAAATTGTTATCAGCCAGCTTATTTTTTTCTTCTTCTATCTCTCTCTCTAGCTTACTAAGTTTTGCTGTGCTGAGCATTAGTTCTTCTCTTATTGTCGTAAAAGCGCTCTTGAGACCTCGGAGGTCACGCATAGGCAATGAGGATCATCAATTGTTGCTAATGTTTTTCTGATTGTCTCCTCACTTAAACTTGTTTCAATTTCTGCTATTAGTTCATCTGCTGTTTGATTTAAATCTTGAAGAGGTATGTTTTGTATTTCAGATTGTGTTGGCACCCCCCGCTCCAAAAGTTTTGTAAATGACTAACGGCTTCGGCTCTAAGCTCTAAAAGGTTTAATTGTTCTCCCTTAGCAATAGGGATTTTTCGCCTTATTGTGCTTAGTTTTTAAAACTTGTTTGGGTTTTGCGTTGAAGTAACCTTCGCGCGCTCTCCAGCACCAGTTTTTATATACAAATGCCCGCCATCTTCCTCAAAATCGTTAGGATCAAGCACGCCTGGCAGCTCTCGTCCTAAGCTTCTATAGAATGATTGAATTCTTTCTTGCAATAGTTCTTGACGTTGTCTAGGGAGTAAAGAACCTGCTCCTTCAAGCTCTTCTTGCAAGGAAGGCCCCAGTTCTGTTTCATCTTCTTCTTCAACAGGATCAATCGGATCAAAATCTTCATCCATATTTTTTATTTATATTCTTTTTTGTTTTATAAAAAATGAAACTCATACGGTTGTGACCTCGATCCATACAGAAAAGAGAAGGAACCCCAGGGCGTAAAAGGTATAAGGCAGACTGTAATTAGCGTAAATACTCCATCAACAGTTGAGCCTGGACAAACTTTAATAGTTAAGTTTCCTGATCTTGGCGCCGATGATGTTATAATGCCAGGCACCGCCAAACTATCATTCAAAATAGATATTACATCGGCAGATCCTAATGCTACTGTTGTTGCTAATTTAGGCAGAGCTATCGTTAATCACATAGCAATCAAAACTAGAGGGCAGAGAAGTATTTTTACTAGGCGAGGCAGACATTTTTGCCCTCTATTCTGATCTATGGCTGCCTAAAAAAGAAAGAAAGAGAAAGTTTATCAGGGAATACAAAGCTCAAACGGCCTCAACCCACGGGCTTAAAGCGGGGGATGCAAAGAATGATGTTAAAGATGAGGCAGTGCAGAAGCATTTGGCAACAGATTCTGCATCCCTCTAGATTTTGAGTTGTTAAAGACGCATATGCCATATTCCCAAGGCGCACTGAAAGAAAAAACTTACTTATCATCTAACATTTAATCCTAGCGGTTCTGTCGTTCTATCTGATGATCCTTTAGCTAAATACACAGTCAGTGACCATCTCTCTTGAGTTTGATGTTGTTACTAACCCTGGACTGGCCAGAACAATCTTAACCCAGTATAAAAGTAAAACGGTTATTTATTATGAAAACGTTATGCACGCCATTACAGAAATAGAAACAAGCGAGACACTCTTGGAACATACATCTAAATCAGTCTCTGAAGTCTTTAAAAGGAATTTTGTTCTTGTTTACTGAAGGAACAACTCCTTTTCAGAGAGAATCAGAAGCGTTTTATAATCCAAAAATTGAGAAGGTTGACTGTGTAATAAATGGCAAGTCTGATCAGTTGTATTCGGGGCGTGGACTTTTACCCCCACCAAACACTTTGATGAAATAAGAAAGTTGTTTGCTGGAGGTAGGCAAAGGGATCCTGCAGTTGATCGCGTATGTAAAAACTTCGCCTTTATGATGTAAGACTCGAAGACTACTTAATATTCAAATATGGACTGTGCTGGATTTTAGATCTACATTTGACAACAGGTTGTTTGGAAGTGGAGAAAGGATAGGACAAGATGGCATAAAAATAAATATTCAAAGAAAGCAGACGGAAACGGCCAATAAAAATGCACATTTTTATGGTTTGTGATGCTCAGTTAAACATTGAAGAAAACAGGCTAAAAGATGTGGCTTATTAAAATGCAGAAGAAAATATTCTAATAAAAACAGATGATAGCTTGAAGTTTCTTCCTAAAGATCCGCACTGTTCTCTTATCTGCGGGATTACTGGGTGTGGGAAAAACTGTCTTCGTACTTGATTTGTTACAAACAATATACAGGTTTCATTACGAGCACATTGTTATATTCTGCACAACCATTAAGCACAACAAGTCTTACAAAGAAAGGAAGTTTATTTGGACAGACGAGAATATATTTTTAGTTGATCCTAGCGACAAACTGAGCGACTGTTTAGAACATTACTATAAACTATTTGAGGGAACTGAAACACTGTTATTATTGATGACTGTTCAGCTGAACGAGACATTGTAAAAAAGAAAAGCTCTCTCAAAGCTGGGCCTTTAGTGGACGTCACGCCCTAGTTTCTGTGTGGCTCTTAACTCAAAAATATAATGCTGTTTTAAAAGACTTTCGATCGCAGTTAAAATCAGTTGTATTATTTTACACTAAGGACAAAGATAGTTTTGAAGAATGTTTAAGTGAAAATTATATAATAAGGGACAAAGATGAGTTAAAAAAAAATAAAAGAGCAGTTAGAAAAATCTAAAACACGCTAAGCTATGCTTACGGACTGACCCTCCAGTTCAATACGTTTGTTTATTGTAGATTGTTTATTATTTACTGTTTATAACAATTTTTTATTATAATTTTAATATTATAAAAAGAATGTCTCGGGGGCCAGAATCAAAAGTGGAGCTAGCTCCTAAATGCACTGCAGTAGAGCTAAAAGACTAGCAGACACAACTGAGTTTGATCTAATAGGAGTGCCAGGAATGTTTATGGATTTGAGTACACAGATGATGGGGTTTACAACGAACAGCAATTGAAGACAAAAAACTACAGCAATATCCTACCCTAGAAGAGATAAGAAATTTAAGGGCAAACGATTTTGGCAAACACGAATACAAACTTTATAAAAGAGAGAATGCTTGGATGTTACTTCCTGAAATTGCTTGGAATTTAAAGTTTGAACTACGAAACCCCAATGTATACTTTGATAAGAAAAACAATTTTAGAAAGGCTTTGAATGAAGGGCCCATTCTTGTTAGCCTGGTTCCAGGAACACAACAGAAAAAACAGATTGAAATAGCTTGGCAGGGTTCTGAATATATGCTACAGAGAAAGAAGTCCTTAGCTGATGTTGGCGACACTGTCGGCTTAGAATTTACTCCAAAATTAGAATCACTACCTAGGCAAATGACGATGCTTTTCGCTTATTTTTTTACTCCGAGGGAGGGCGATCCTAGTTTGCCAGAACATACGCTAATCAGGGCATACTATTTGTATCATACAAATAAAGGCTGAAAACTTGGATGCTCCTCTTAAGTTCGGTATTGCAATTACTAAAAACGGAGGCAAAATAAACACCCATGTATCATCTGACAAGGTTACTGTGATGGTTGACAAAGACAAACTAACAGTACTCGACTTTATTCTCATTAAGTATGTTGATTTTATTGCGTTTTACTCTGTTGATGAAGTGCTGCCAGAAGGATTACTAAGAAGATATTTACAAGATTAATTAATAAACTAATCTTATTTAAAAATGGAGGTTCAACAGTTTAGGTTAAAGCAAATAACTGAACTTCAAAAGGAAATAGAAAGCGACTTGGATAAGTATAGAGTTACTAGAAAGAAATATGCTAAAGCTTTAAATACTCTTTCTTATGTAATTACTGGCTCATCAGCTGTAGCTAGCGTAAGTGCTGGGTTCTGGCATTGCTGTTTTGCTACTGGGTTGGTGCGCCAGCCCTTTAGCATTAGGAGGTCTCGGGTTAGGGTTAGGCGCCATGTCTATGGTTGTAAGTGCTGTTTTAAAAAAATTAACTCCCAAATTACAAAAGCACACTGCCATTGTAGCCCTAGCATCAGCAAAACTTTGCTCATTAAGTTAAGAATAAGCAAATCATTACAGGATGAAAACATTACGGACGAAGAATTTCAGAAGCTTATGGCTGACGGTGATGATTATAGACGACAGAAAATTGAACTTCAAAAGGAGTGGAGAAAGACTTTTACTTCACGACAGGTAGACACTGATGCGATTAAACAGAACATTGAAAAACAAACACATGATCAGTTAAACCCAAAATAGGCTAAAAAAAAAAAGTTTAGCAAATAAATAAGTTTAACAAATAAATAAACACTATTTTTTTTGTTAACTCACTGTGTTTGGTGGACAACTTGCAAACTCTTCGCGAACAAAGGATCTTTTAGGGGCAGGCCTTTTAGACGCAGTAGCACCACTAGAAGAGAGAGTTTCTCTTAAATAATATACGGGAGGGTCTGTTTTCATATTCGCTCAACTTCTACACATCTACGCTCCATATAGGATCTGTAGCTCTAATTCTAACATCGCCTTCTGCCTCTCCAGGAGCATACAAGTATCTTACTTTTAGTCCAAACGGCAAGAGTTTTTGATTGCCTTGGATGTCTTCAGTAATGCTAATTTTTTTTTTAATTTGATCGCGTTTACGGGCTTCAGCCCTGTCGCTTTAAATTCTTCATTGTTCATGGCGCGGAAGACTGCAGGCAATCTCCTAACCCATTCTGTGTTGCGCTCTCTGTACTTCATAGTGTACTTTGTAGCGTACTTCGTAGTGTCCATAATTTCTCTGTGATATTGATAGGTAAACAGGCGTTCAGCTAAAATTTTATTAAAGTTTTCTACTAGGGCTTGTGATCGATGGTTGCCTGGGATCCCTCTCTTAACTGTAACATGATGTTTTAAAAACAGCTGGTTTACAGAGCCTTTAAACTCTTTTCCATCATCAGCCTGGATCAGCCTAGGATACTTTAATGGACCTCGCATGTATTTTGTTGTAAAGCCACAGCCACAGCAGTTGAGCTTTTATCCGTTAAAGGCTCAGCGTCTTTATATCTTGAAGCCATGTCAACAACTGTCAGAGCATACTTAAACTTTTTTCTTCTTATTTTATCATGTGGAAGATACAACAAGTCCATTTGGTGGGTGTCATTAGAACTGAGTTAACAAATCTAGGTCTTATTATTCTTTTGGGGGCAGGCAAATATATTTGCCAAATTGCCTGTTTGAAAGCCAGTCTTTCGCATCTAATTCAGACACTCTAGCAGCTTTACTCAGTTTTTCAATAGCAGTCTTTCCTTTCCAATAACCTTTAGGAATAATATATTTTGTACTTCGTGCTGTCCATAAGAAGGACTGTATTTTAATTCTATTTTAATTATTTTTAGATTGTTTGTGCAAGAATATAGATTGCCCCCATAGCACCCACAATAAAACAATTTCTGCTATTTTCTGTTCTTCTGATGGCTCATAAAAATCAGACAGTTCTGGCGGTGGCGTTGTTAGAAACTTCTTTCCTGTCACTAAGTAATACTCATTCATTGCCTCATCAACGTCTGTAAATGTGTGCTCTGCATGGCCCTGTTCCCTTAACTTTTTATTAATAAGTCTAAGTGAGCAATTCGTCTTTTCTCATAAGCGTCTCTTGCCTTAGCTAAATCTTCCATTGCCTTGTTATGACGTTCTCTCTCTTCATCGGACCGCAATTTACTAAACATTTAATTGCTTCCAGAGAAGGCCAAGGCATTAACAATAGCTCCTCCTACCCTCATAACTACTCCGCCATCTTTTTATAAATTATTTTCTTATAAATTAATCTTTCTATGAAATAACATTTTTGGGATAATCCCCTGTGTAACAAGAAGTCTTTTGACGCAATCCTGCAGTAATTACAACTATAACCTTAACAATGTCCTCAATGTCTAACCTTCCTAAATCCGCCAGCTTCATTTAAAACATGTTTTTTGCTAACACGCTATAGCCTATACTAAGGCGCTAATTACGGCAGAGTGGTAAATTGTATTGATAATCTTTTTTTCACTCATCTTTTTATTAACTAAAAAAATAATTAAAATAATCATAATACGAAAGACTGTCTATGTGCTTTTTAATCAGATAATCTTTTGTTGTTAAAGCTAAAAATAAAGTTGCAACTAGTTTTGGCGAATCTTCTATCTTTCCCATGTTGGGCGGTTTTATTCCTAACAAACATTTTGCAAGGGTTGAATAGACTATAACGCCAACGATAGGCACTGCATAATTAAACCAGCGTTAAACTCATGGTTTTAAAGTATTATATTATTTTTATTGTTTTAAAAATGGATTGTGACGAACTATTAAAGTGTGAGGAGCAAGCAGACCCCTCAGCAGACCACTGCCCTAAAGAAAGATTATTACTCTTAGCTGCGTGTGGAAAAACTAGACAGTATTTTAGGGGTTGAACTAAGTATTGAACAAATCCAACAACTGCCTACATCAGACGTTTAGAAGTACTACGCTAGGTACGAAGCACAGCTAGGGTCAAAAATGGTTAGATCAGTGGGCCAGACAATGATTAGTTTATATGCTAAGTTAGTAAGTAAGATGGCGCCGGTTGATTCAGAAGAAGATTTAAAATACGACTTATCACAAGATCCAGTTTTAAACAAGTCCCTAGAAATCTTGCATGTGACATGTATTACAGATTTGGAACAATGTTATGCCCATTCATCATGGGATTAATTACTTTTAATCATATTAATTTTGATCATATTAATTTTGATCATATTAAATTTAATCGCAATAAAAAAATGAGCGATCAGGAGAAAGAAGACGCCACAGGACAGTCCGCAAACCCTCCGCAGGAGCAGAATGTACCACAGGTAAATGTGCCGCAAGTGAGTAATGTTACTAAGTCTAAAAGTCCTGGACGTGTTGAGGCCGGGCGTAAACTAGCTGAATGGACAGACTGCAAAAGCAAACCCAATCAGCAAAACAAAAATTATTAGATAGTAATACAACATCGCCGCCGCCAACAGCCCAACTAACAACAACAACACAATCAAACGATAAGACGTATCATTATGTATTGGGAGCTGCTGTTGTTGCTGGGGGTGGGTTTTTAGCATAAAATACCTAAACGCCATACCTAACAACAAAGCCACAAGCCCCCACAGTAAAAGAAGAAGAGCCGCCTTCTGCAAAAAAGTACAGCCTCCTGCAGTAGATCCATTTTCTCTGTAATAGTTTTTAAGAACTAAATAAAGTACAAGTTAAGAACTAGATAAAGTACAGTTAAGTTAGTTATCAAAAGTACTTTTTAAGTTAAGTGCAAGTAAATTACAAGTAAAGTACAAAAAAATAAGTTCTAGTACTAGTTAGGTTCTTAAATAAGTTCTTGTTAAGTTCTTAAGTAAGTTCTTGTTAGGTTTCTTAAGTTAAGTACAGGCCAAGTTGTCAAGTTAATCTTTTAAAGTTCTCCAATGCCTACAGCTATGAGAACTCAGGACTGACGTAAGTTCTCTTGTTATTGTTAGAGACTAGTGATTTCTTGTTAACAGCAGTTGTGTTTACTTGATGAAGAGTAGAGCGCAAATTAACATTTGTGTGATGAAATACTTTGTTTTCAAAGAGAGCTTGCTTGTAGTTATCGTGAGTTATATTTTTTTTGACAACTTCTTTACTTATGCCTTTAGCCTTCTTCATTACAGAAGTCTGGCTGGCAACGCTGTACATCTTTGACCGCAAACCAACATATTCTTTGATAACTGTCCATTAAGTTCATCCTTCATCTTCCCAATTACTTTCTTGTTCACAGTTGAATGTAAAGGGCTGCCCTTTAGGATAGTCACATGTGTCGTACTACCCATCAACTCCTTTAGCTACTTCTGTTTCTAAGTCTTTGTAAAGTCTTCTGTGGGAACGTCTAGAATAAAACTATCAGTGTCTGTGTAAAGGACTCTTGCTTCTGGGTACAGTGGTTTAAAGTAGTCGTACAGAAATTCTAACATCAATAACTTTGACAACTCTAATACGGTAAAGCCAATAAAACACCGGCTTGTCTAACTTAACATCCTTTTTCTTCATCATAATGCAACCAGGCTGTCGTTAAATCTTCTAAAATCTTGATAGTTGGTTTGGAGGCAAACTTAATTGCTTGGTTTTCTTTTGTAACTAATTTAACATCTTTGCGATTGTGTACGTTCTCCATGGTTTTGCCAAAAAAGCTGTTGTTCATCAGTTTAAAGAAGTCTTTTTCTGAAGCATCAGTGGCTTGGGTTCTAAGATCGGTGTTCTTCTTGATGTATGGCCTCATAAAGGGCTCTTGATCAAAAGCAATTATTCTATGAACAGCAGTCAGTTTCAGTCCGTGTCTTAGGTAAAACTGTAGGAGCCTGTAATGACAAACATACTTAGTTTTGTGGCGAAGATTAGCACAAGTTTAGGCGGTTCGATAGGACTCATCTTTAATCTTTCTGCGGCTAGGGGATAATCATTGTGGAGATCGTTTTAGTTTATAAGGATAATCTAAATCTACTTCCAAGATTAGTCCTATTGGATTATCAGGCGTAAGCTGTGACAACATACTTAACACAGTATTAAATCATGAGGCCCTTTTATCATTGTAAAGTCTCTCAGTGGAAGCGGTTTGACTCATGGCCCATCCATACAGATTGTTAGCGTCTAAGTACATTAGATAGTTGGATGGTTTAGTTTGGTCATAATCGTCTAAATACTTGTTGTTGGCTTTGCAATAAGGATGTGAGGCCATGCTAATACCTCCCCTCAGCCCATCTTCAATCATCTGAAGTGTGGGCAGATCAGAAATTAAGTCAATCTGGATGTTTGTAGACTTTAAGAAAGCGTCCCAAGATAGCCAGCGCGGAGATGTAATGTAAGGAGTCTAAGTTGTAATGTTTCATGCATGTAGATCTGTAATTCTGAAAGACGTCTGCCAATAAACACACGTCAGCCAATAAATACTGATCGTGATAATCGCCATTGTTTGACAGTGTAATTCTACCAGGCTTTCTGTGCGTATTCATAGTCAGAGTCAGTTATGTCTTTGCCTCTAAGACTAGAAAAGAAAGCGCCTTTAGGGGAATGAGTCTTCATCAACCTATCCCACGAGTTCATGTATTCATAAGGATAGACGCCTTTTGCGCACTAAAGATGGGTCAAAGTATTGTTTAGTGATTGGAAAGTCTGTAGAGATCCTGCTAATTTATCCAAACTAGCCATCAGATGTTGGGCTGAGTCATAAAAGGATATAAACTGTCAAGAGTAAAAAGTCATGTACTTTTCTGAAGACTGTGCAATGCAGGTAACCCTCTTATATTCAGATGTCACTGCTTGCATGATGAAATGAGAATCGTAGCCTCTTAGGTTATGAAAGAAGATAGGTAGTTCCATGTCTTAGGGTCACCCTTAAGCTGAAGATTACAATTGTTGTGTGCTGCTCCTCTAAACTTTCCAGTAATGTGATCGTGGTCTCTTACTGTGTTGCCTAATAATTCTTTATTACATATCCAACAGTGTGTAGATGAGTCATAACGTTCTTGGTCTTCAGGAGTCATAACAATGTCTGAAAGATTTAGTTGGTTAGAGCAGTAATTACGAAGTTGTTTCATCTGCTCTAGAATCTACTAGCTGCGTTGGGGCCTCTGTAAATCTCAGGTATTGTGTGTTGGCCGTCTGACCTAACAACAATAAACGCATAAGAACAGATCTGATGGTGAGTTAATAAGGTTGTTTTTGTTCTTGCTGTTGCGGGCCGTAGTACTGTGGCAAGATTGATTCAAAGTCAGCATAAACCACGTATGGGCTCATCTGCATTTTGTGTATATTCTTAAAACTAACTTTAGACCCTGGTTTAGGTGTGAGGAGTTTGGTTTCACAGTCTACAAAACTTTTACAATGAGTTCTATGACTGGCAGCTGCTTCTATAGTTGGGATTCTGACCTAACACCCTTCTACAAAGCCCTTGTTTAGCATGATCCTTTGATGTAAAAACCATAAGTCTGCTTATTGTTCTGATTAATACATAATGGCTCTTTGTACTATCTGTAAAAAGGATCAAGTCTACATGTTTGTTAAGTGGTTCGCCTAAGTAGGTGCGTTGGGAGAAACCTTAGAGGCACTATATCAGCTTCTACAGACCATGTGTATACGTTTACGGTGATTGGTTTGTTTTTGCTCTTCAAACTGAGATATACTTTCTATGCTTATGGGAAGGTTATGTTATCAAGTTCAGCTCTTGCTTATATTGTTCATAATTGGAAACTCTTCTGCGTTCTTTTTAACAGGATGTAAATGCGCTAAACAACACCACATAAACACATGTTGTCAGGATTTTTTATGTTTAAGACTGCTCGTTTTAAAACTAACTCTTTTGGGAGAGGAAGGTAAGAATTGCCAACTATAGGATAGAACTTTGTTTGTCTCAATTTGATTTCAAGGACTGTTCCTTCAGACCACCCAGAACCCCTTAAACTTTGCCTCCTCACTTGCATGGTTAAACTGTGTAAGCATGTAGTCAGCCCAGTTAGAGTTAAAGTCGTGATAGCTAATTACTTCTTTCTGTTTAGTTGAAACCCAGACTTCCATGTTAGTATCATCGGGCATTAAAATAATCAATCAGAACGGCCAACAACACTTTTACTGGCGGTTCGCGTTGAATAGACTCTGGGATTTTAGAAATAGCATGTGCCACACTTTCATGAACATTTGTGGGGTTAATGATGCCCATGTCTACTTCGCTAAACATATTGATTAATTGTTTGTCACTACCTTTCACCAGTGCGCTGGCTGGCAGTATTTCAAACTCAGAACGTGTTTGTGAGGCTCATTTTTTAACTCAAAATATTTACGTAGATTAAAAAATAAATGTATATACTCCCCGCAACAAGTTAAGGAACGCTTACAGAAATTGCTGTTAAATGTGTTTTAATACAGACAGAGAGAAACAGTTTACTCGAATGTTTCGCCCAGTCATTCAGCCACCTGTGGCTACAATTTCAATGAAAGCCATTCACACGTCGTTGAACAATCAGTATAAAAAAGAGACACCCCCATTTGAAAAGTCAGCAGCAGTCATAGTGGGTGTGGCCGCCATTCTGAGCCACACATGCTCTGCACCGACGCCGCATGGAATGAACCAGGGTTGTAAGGGTCTGTTGCGGGATGGCCTGCCATTCCTGCTGCAGGAACTGGGTCAGCTGGGCCACATCAGCGGGCGGAGGGTGGTTGTCAGCAACTCGTCTACCCAGGACGTCCCACAGGTGCTCTATCGGTGCAGGTCTGGAGAGCGCGATGGCCATTCCATGCGTTGGATCCCCTGCTGCTGGAAGAAGTCTCGTACCACGTGGGCTCGATGCGGAGGGGCGTTGTCGTCCTGGAGAGTCGCACCAGGACCCATGGCCTGGAGAGCTGGCTGCACAATGGGGCGGACGATCTCATCCGATAACGCTGACCAGTCAAAGATCCCTGGATGACGTACAGGGGGGTTCTGCCATGGAGATGAAAACCACCCCACACCATTACCGAACCACCTCCATAACGGTCGACCTCACCAATGGTGGCGGCAGTGAATCGTTCTCCTTGTCTGCGCCAGACTCGTCTCCTGCCATCATTGAATGAGACAGTGAAACGTGACTCATCGGTAAAGAGGATCCTCAACCACTGCTGCCTGTTCCAATGCTGATGAAGGCTGCACCACGCCAGGTGGGCCTGTCGGTGACCCTGAGTCAGTGGAATTCGGATGGCTGGCCGACGAGACTGGAGGTCAAATTCATGAAGGCGGTTGCGGACAGTGGAAACGCTGACATTGACATTTGCTGCTTGCATGAGGCGACGTCTCAGCATGGGTGTTGTGACTGTTCTGTCCGTAAAGTTGACAGGTAGAGAAATCGGTCATCCCGTCGACTGGTGCAACGAGGACGTCCAGTGCGCGCCCGTTCTTCCGTCCTGCCTGTTGTCGCATAACGTTCATTGAGTCTGTGAATGACTGAGGCCGACACCTGAAGATGTCTGCCCACCTCTCGTAAAGACACACCCTCTGCTAGCCACGCCAGAGCGCGCCCGCAGTCCACTGCACTCAGTCGTCTTCTTGGAGGCATGTCTGGTTGTGTCGTTTTTAATGCCCTTTCTGATACCCATTTTGGTGCAGTTTGTGCGGGTCAGTGTTCACAGTTGTCAGTGCTTGCACGTGCAACCTGCCGAATCGCTGCACATGCTCGATCTGGTCAGCAGGGGCTTGTTCCACGGTCAGTGCAATTTCCTCATTTGCACGAATGTCCCGCCGCTGGCGAGGCATTGAGTGGCAGAGTGGTGAGTACAGGAATCATACCGGTGTGTCGAGCAATGTTTCAAGTACCGTTCTGCTGCATTTTTTTTCCAAAATGGGCGGCCTGGCCTTTTTTTACTCATTTCATTTAAGAAGATACAAAAAACGTAGGGCGTTCCTTAACTTGTTGCGGGGAGTATATATAAAAGTAAATAAAATACGCTTTTTATTCTTCGCCAAGCGTTGCAGCACTTCAAGACACGTTAACCTTACAATAACGTCCGCCAATATTTTAGCTTTTTCTAAATCACTACAGTCAAGGTTCATCACTTTGGTTGCTTCTTTAAATAGTTCACTATGATCTTTCATTATATTGTTTACATCATTCTCAAACCCAGATTCACTAAAATCAATGTTTAACGCTTTCATTGTCTCGTTAAATAGTTCATTACAATTCTTTAAATCAGATTCACTGAGTTTGGCAGCCATTTTTAATCTAAAATAAATTAAAAAAAATAATTGTAATTCAACTGTTATTTATAGTCTTTTCTAATCGTAAAACCTAATCTTTATTAAAGCAAATAGTTACCCCTGAAGGACAAGTAGAAACAGTCAGATTAACATCTTGAGAAGCCATATAATCGACTAATATGGCGAACAATTTTATGGCTTGTGGGGGCCAATAATCTTGTATTTCACTGATGGCCTTCTTTACGTTTGTTTGTATATTTATGTGAATAAAAAGATCAGTAATTGATGTTTCAAACCTGCTCCTTAACCTTTCTCTTTGGCCCTTCCAATTTAACGTGTGAAGTATATTAGTAAGCTTTCTAACTTCTTCGGGCTTCATTTTTAAACAGAATAAAATTATAAATTAAAAAATTAATTAATCAGTTTCTCTCTCCCTCATTCACTCCCACATCTCTCTCCCTCTCATTCACTCCCACATCTCTGTCTGTCTGTCTGTTTACTTCTTTGTCTGTCTGTCTGTCTCCGCCTCCCCCTCTCTCACACACACACACACATACACACACAATAGATAGGGGGTGCCTGCAGGGGAGTGTGGCGAGGGCTTTTTGTGGGTTGCGCTTGAATGACGTAAATTCTAGGCAGCCGCTAAAAGCCCTTATCAGAGCCCTAAATCAATAATCACAGAATCTGTTTAAGTTCTCTCAGCGGCCATCTGAGACAGCCTTTAAGCAGGTAGCAGGGCGAAGCGGGGCGTTGAGGTAGGGCGAAGCAAAAACAGTTGAAGTAGAGCAGGCACAAATGTCACAGAGCAGCAAGTTGTAGGTTGGCAAGATGGCTACCAAACATGCATGATCGTTACTATATTTAGAACCCGCCATAGCAGCAAGTTGTTGCAGGGTGAGGATTGCTATCATGACCTTTAACCAACCATGGCTGGAGCGCTGGCGTCTCCTCAAATCGCGGCAGCCACTGCGTGTGGTGGCGAGTGAACTAACTAGTATTATTGATCAGTTCCGCCATTTTTACTGGGATTGTTGCTGTTCACAGTCAGGAACAATTGACAGTGCCTTCTCAACCCAATAGCGTCTGATCTCCTCACTGCTTTCAAACATGGTTTTAAACTCTTTTTTCATGTTAAAGACTTCATAAAAAGACAGTCCAACAGTGCTGAATTTAGAAATGTATGGAAGTAACAAACAAGATATCTCTCTCAGTCTCCGTGCGTAGGAAGGACAAATTCCAATCTTTGTTTTCAACCACTCGTTCCACGTTTCATTGTGCATTCCTTTCCTTGTTCTGCTTCAAAAAACTTAAAAGTAGTTTCCAGAACACCTCCATATTGCAGATTGAACGTTATTTCACGTTTTTCGTTGCTTCGTTTCTAAAAAGATTTAGACTCTTATCTTTTGGCCGGTCGGCTTTGAGAAACAGCGGGCTTAAAAACATGTCCTCACGGGTAGGTCGCTTGCTGAATAATGAGGCCTGACTGTGCCCGGCCAAAATGGCGTCATACATCCTGTCAATTAGTTGAGCGTGCAGGCGTGGGCTGCAGGCCTCCTGCTCAGTAAAGCGTGCAAGAGGGTCCAGTCAGCAATATTGATTAGAACCGGTTTGGAATGAGACTGTCAACCCATACGCATTTTTTAGTTCATTTTATGCCCCTGTAAGAGAATGTAAATATCTTCGTTCACGATCACCAAATCTTATCTAGCACGTAAGCCCCCGTTTCAATGTGTTAATTTTGTCAATTTTTAGAGGTTTTGAGGTGTTAATTTTGTTTAAAAACAGGTGTTAAATTTGGCCAAAACTGACATGTGATGGACGTGATTTGTATGTGAAAAGGGGGTTATCGTGCAAAATAAGATGGGTGAGCTTGAACGAAGATATTTACATTCTCTATCTAGCTAGGCAGAGAAAATATGAAATGTGTGATTGTGTTTTAATTCGTCACTGTGAGTGTGTGCTGGTGTTTATGTGTTGAACTGTGACCTTGACCTTGACCTTAGCTGTCTATTCTCCATTGCATAGAAAAGCTGAGGGAGGGGAAAGGTCACACCACCGCAGTTCTTGTACTGATAGGTCAACTAACTCACTTTCTCTCTCTTTCTCTCTCTCGTCTCTTCTCTTCTCTCTGTCTTCTCTCTCCCCCCTCTCTCTCTTTGTCTCTTTTTCT
>CM031624.1:59900827-59923327 GCA_018398815.1 Conus ventricosus | reverse complement strand
GGAAGCGCTCTCTATCGTTGAAGACAACACAGGTCCCGCGATCTTTGTTAGCCTACGTCGCGCCATTGTGCTGGTAGAAAACGTTTTCCACGCCGGGTCCTGGGCGGCCCTGGACCCCAGCCTCATTTTCAGTTTTTTTCAGATTTTAAAAGTGTCACCCTTGTGTCTGTCTCTGTCTGTTTGTCTGTCTGTGTCTGTTTGTCTGTCTGTCTGTCTCTCCCTCTCTTCTCTGTTTGTCTCATTCTCTTTTCTTTTTGTCTTCTCTGTCTGTCTGCTCGTCTGTCTGTCTGTCTGTCTGTCTGTCTCTCTCTTTTCTTTTTCTCTCAAGTCCCTCTTCTTCTCTGTCTGTGTCTGTTGTCTTCTCTGTGTTGTCTCTGTCTCTGTGTCTGTCTCTGTGTCTGTCTCTGTGTCTGTCTCTGTGTCTGTCTCTGTGTCTGTCTCTGTGCCTGTCTCTGTGTCTGTCTGCGCTTTCGTTGTTTGTCTCTCTCTCTCTGTCTCTCTGTTCTCTCGATGTCTCATTCTCTTTTTATTTGTCTTCTCTGTCTGTCTTGTCTGTATCCCATGCTGGTTCGCTCATTCTCTATCTCTGTCTCATTCTCTTTCCTTTTTCTGTCTTTGTCACTGCCTCTGTCTGTCCGTCTGTTTGTCTGTCCTTCTGTCTGTCTGTCTGTCTGTCTCCCCTTCTCTGTCTTTGCCTGTATGTCTGTGTCTCTGTCTCTTCATGTCTGTATGCCTGCCTGCCTGTCTGTCTGCCTGCTTCCCAGCCTGCCTATCTGTCTGTCTGTCTCTCTCTCTCTCTCTGTCTATATGCCTGCCTGCCTGTCTGCCTGCCTGCCTGCCTGCCTATCTGTCTGTCTGTCTGTCTCTCTCTGTCTATATGCCTGCCTGCCTGTTTGCCTGCCTATCTGTCTGTCTGTCTGTCTCTCTCTGTCTATATGCCTGCCTGCCTGCCTGCCTATCTGTCTGTCTGTCTCTCTCTCTGTCTATATGCCTGCCTGCCTGCCTATCTGTCTGTCTGTCTCTCTCTCTGTCTATATGCCTGCCTGCCTGCCTATCTGTCTGTCTGTCTCTCTCTCTGTCTATATGCCTGCCTGCCTGCCTGCCTATCTGTCTGTCTGTCTCTCTCTCTGTCTATATGCCTGCCTGCCTGCCTATCTGTCTGTCTGTCTCTCTCTCTGTCTATATGCCTGCCTGCCTGTCTGCCTGCCTGCCTGCCTGCCTGCCTATCTGTCTGTCTGTCTGTCTCTCTCCAGCAATGTGTTCACAGTTCTCCGTCCCCTTTCCTGTGCAGATCGTGGTGGAGGAGTTTCTGGAGGACATCAACAACGTCCTGAACTCTGGCGAAGTGCCCAACCTCTTCGAGCCGGACGAGTACGAGAAGCTGATCATTGGCTGCCGCCCAGGAGCGAAGGACGCGGGGATCGCCGAGGGCAACCGTGACGCCATCTATGACTTCTGTATCAACCGAGTGAGGTGAGTCTTGGCGACATTGCCCAGAGCAGCAATGGATGGTGTTGAAAGGAAGTGAGAATTATACAGGCGTTGTCTTGCTTCATGATCGATGCAGTCTGTGTTTCTGAGCTCGGAGCTGTTGCAGCAGCAATCTCTGTTGATTGTGCTGTGTAGGATCTGTGTGCAGAAACATGGTCTAGACATTGTTCTGCGTATGATCTATTGCAGAAACAGTCTACACGATGTGCTCTGATTAATCTGCAGCAGAAACGAACTACACAACATGATATATATGATCAACTGTACTTGTTCTGTAGCAGAAACAATCTACACAACACAATGTATGTGATCCATTGCAGAAACAAATCTACATACCTTACTTTACATATTATACTACTGCAGAAGCAGCCAATGTAATATGTGATCTATTGCAAAAACAGTCTACAAACCATACTATATGTGAACTGTGGCAAAAACAGTAGACATTATGCTCTATATTGTTTTATACAGAAACAGTCTGCTCATACGTCATTTCTTATAGAAACAATCCACACATTTTGCTGTATTTGTTCTGTTACAGAAACAACCTACACATTGTGCACTGTGTATGGTCTATGACAGAAACAACATGCACATTGTGCTGTGTGTATGATCTATGACAGAAACAACCTACACATTGTGCTGTGTATGATCTGTGACAGAAACAACCTACACATTGTGCACTGTGTATGATCTATGACAGAAACAACCTACACATTGTGCTGTGTATGATCTGTGACAGAAACAACCTACACATTGTGCTGTGTATGATCTATGACAGAAACAACCTACACATTGTGCTGTGTATGATCTATGACAGAAACAACCTGCACATTGTGCACTGTGTATGATCTATTACAGAAACAACCTACACATTGTGCTGTGTATGATCTATGACAGAAACAACCTACACATTGTGCTGTGTGTATGATCTATGACAGAAACAACCTACACATTGTGCTGTGTATGATGTATTGCAGAAACAACCTACACATTGTGCATTGTGTATGATCTATTGCAGAAACAACCTACACATTGTACTGTGTATGATCTATGACAGAAACAACCTACTCATTGTGCTGTGTATGATCTATGACAGAAACAACATACACATTGTGCTGTGTATGATCTATGACAGAAACAACCTGCACATTGTGCTGTGTATGATGTATTGCAGAAACAACCTACACATTGTGCTGTGTATGATCTATGACAGAAACAACCTGCACATTGTGCTGTGTATGATCTATGACAGAAACAACCTACACATTGTGCTGTGTATGATCTATGACAGAAACAACCTACACATTGTGCTGTGTATGATCTATGACAGAAACAACCTGCACATTGTGCTGTGTATGATCTATGACAGAAACAACCTACACATTGTGCACTGTGTATGATCTATGAGAGAAACAACCTACACATTGTGTTGTGTGTATGATCTTTTGCAGAAACAACCTACACATTGTGCTGTGTATGATCTATTGTAGAAACAACCTGCACATTGTGCACTGTGTATGATCTATGACAGAAACAACCTGCACATTGTGCACTGTGTATGATGTATTGCAGAAACAACCTACACATTGTGCTGTGTATGATCTATGACAGAAACAACCTGCACATTGTGCTGTGTATGATGTATTGCAGAAACAACCTACACATTGTGCTGTGTATGATGTATTGCAGAAACAACCTGCACATTGTGCATTGTGTATGATGTATTGCAGAAAACAACCTACACATTGTGCACTGTGTAGGATGTATTGCAGAAACAACCTACACATTGTGCACTGTGTATGATCTATTGCAGTAACAACCTACACATTGTGCACAATGTATGCTCTATTGCAGAAACAACCTACACATTGTGCTGTGTATGAGCCCAGTGGGCAACGCGTTCCGGACGCGCTGTCGCATGTTCCCGTCACTGGTGAACTGCTGCACCATTGACTGGTTCGTGGAGTGGCCCAGAGAGGCTCTGCTGGGGGTCTCCAAATCCTTCTTTGAGAGCGTCGACCTGGGCAGCGACGAACTTAAGGTACAGACATGTGTGTGTTTGTGTGTACGTGCGTGCATGCGTGTTTGGTTGCGTGCGTGTTTGTGTGTGTGTGTGTGTGTGTGTGTGTGTGTGTGTGTGTGTGTGTGTGTGTGTGTGTGTGCGTTTGTGTGTGTACATGTGTGCGTGTGTGTGTGTATTGTGAGTGTGTGAGAGAGAATATTGATCTGGAGGTGATGAATTTCGGAATGAATCTGAAGGGGGGGGGGGTGGGGGGGTGGGGGAGGGGTGGGGGGGGGGGAGTAATTTAAGATGGAAGAAGTGGATGAGAGAGGAGGGGGATGAAATATGTGTGTGTGTGTGTGTGTGTGTGTGTGTGTGTGTGTGTGTGTGTGTGTGTGAGAGAGAGTGAGGGAGTGTGTGCATGTATGTGCGTTTAGGTGGATGAAATCTTGTGAAGAATTAGACTGGTATTTGTATCTTAGAGGGTAGCGTGTTGTGTGTATGTGTGTGTGTGTGTGTGTGTGTGTGTGTGTGTGTGTGTGTGTGTGTGTGTGTATGTGTGTGTGTGTGAGTGCTCTTTTGCTTGCTTTTACTGATTTAACTTAAAGAAGTTTTGTTTTCTTTGTTGAGATAAGACTGTCAGAGCAGATCTATACGAACGCTCTCTGTCTGTCTCTCTGTCTGTCTGTCTCTCTCTCTCTCCCACACACACACACACACACACACACACACACACACACACACACACACACACACACACACACAAACACACACACACACTCTCTCATTCACTCACTCACTCACTCACACACCCGCACGCGAGCACACACACACACACACACACACACACACACACACACACACACACACACACACACACATTGTCATACCGTTCCCGAAACAACTGAGCCGCAGCGTTCCATTCCCTCAGTTGATGACCTACATAACCATCCACCCGTCAACTCCTTTACTTGGTGCACACCAAAAGAGACAAACCCTCTCTCTCTCACCCCCCCCCCCCCCCCCTCCCTTGACCCTGGCTGTACAGGCCAGTGTTGCGGAGATGTGTGTGGAGATTCACGTCAGCGTCAGCACGATGGCGGAGCGTTTCTACACGGAGCTGAAGCGCCGCTACTACACCACCCCAACCAGCTACCTGGAGTTGATCAACCTGTACCTGTCCATGCTGCGAGAGAAGACCAAGTGAGACCATTGTTATCGTCGTCGTCGTCGTTATCATCATTGTCTGTATGATCGTTTTCATCGTCATCGTTATCATCATTGTCTGTATGATCGTTTTCATCGTCATCGTTATCATCATTGTCTGTATGATCGTTTTCATCGTCATCGTTATCATCATTGTCTGTATGATCGTTTTCATCGTCATCGTTATCATCATTGTCTGTATGATCGTTTTCATCGTCATCGGTATGATCATTATCATTGTCTTTGTAATCATGTTCATTGTCCTTGTTATCATTGTCTGTGTGATCGTTTTCATTGTCATCATTGTTATCATTGTCTGTATGATCATTTTCATTGTCATCGTTAGTATCATTATCATTGTCTTAGTAATCGTTTTCATTGTCATCATTACCATCATTGTCTATGATTATTTTCATTATCATCATTATCATTGTCTGAAGAATCATTTTCATTGTCATCGTTATCGTCATTGTTTGTACAATCATTTTCATTGTCATCGTTCTTATCATTATCGTTGTCTTTGTAATCATTGTCATTGTCATCATTGTCGTTATAGGCATTTTCATTGTCTTTGTTATAATTGGTAATGTCATTGTCATCGTTACCATCACCACCATCATCATCGTCGTTGTCATCGGCATCATCATCATCATTGTCTGTATAATAATTTTCATTGTCATCTTTATCGTCGGTATTATCATTGTCATCATTACCATTGCCATCTCCATCATCATCTTCATTGTTGTCATCATCGTTAGCATCATTAGAATCATTAGCATTATTGTCATCATGACTACCATCATTATCGTTGTCATCATGATTCTCAACCACCATGTCAATATCATCATCAAAATCGTCATCATCATCGTCATCAGTATCATCATGGTACATGCTGAGTTTGGACTGGGTCTCAAAGTTTGTGACAAAGTTTATAAATGTTGCGCCCTCTCTGAATATGTGCCTTGAGAGTGCTGCCCCTGTTTGGCTTCCACTGACCCATTGCCATAGTGTTGGTGGCCCTGTCTGTGGTCTACATCAGAACCACACTGACCATTGCCATAGTGTTGGTGGTCTACATCAGAACAACACTGACCCATTGCCATAGTGTTGGTGGTCTACATCAGAACAGCACTGACCCATTGCCATAGTGTTGGTGGTCTACATCAGAACCACATGACCATTGCCATAGTGTGGGTGGCCCTGCCTGTGGTCTACATCAGAACAACACTGACCCATTGCCATAGTGTGGGTGGCCCTGCCTGTGGTCTACATCAGAACCACACTGACCATTGCCATAGTGTGGGTGGTCTTCATCAGAACAACACTGACCATTTGCCATAGTGTTGGTGGTCTACATCAGAACCACACTGACCATTGCCGTAGTGTGGGTGGCCCTGCCTGTGGTCTACATAAGAACCACACTGACCATTGCCATAGTGTGGGTGGTCTACATCAGAACCACACTGACCATTGCCATAGTGTGGGTGGTCTACATCAGAACAACACTGACCATTGCCGTAGTGAGGGTGGCCCTGCCTGTGGTCTACATAAGAACCACACTGACCATTGCCATAGTGTGGGCGGTCTACATCAGAACCACACTGACCATTGCCGTAGTGTGGGTGGTCTACATCAGAACAACACTGACCATTGCCGTAGTGAGGGTGGCCCTGTCTGTGGTCTACATAAGAACCACACTGACCATTGCCATAGTGTGGGTGGTCTACATCAGAACAACACTGACCATTGCCGTAGTGAGGGTGGCCCTGCCTGTGGTCTTTATCAGAACAACACTCACACGTTGACCTGTGGCATGCTGACATGGCCATTGACCTGTGGCACGTTGACCTGTGGCACGTTGACCTGTGGCACGTTGACACAGCCGTTGACCTGTGGCACGTTGACACAGCCGTTGACCTGTGGCACATTGACACAGCCGTTGACCTGTGGCACATTGACACAGCCGTTGACCTGTGGCACATTGACACAGCCGTTGACCTGTGGCACATTGACACAGCCGTTGACCTGTGGCACATTGACACAGCCGTTGACCTGTGGCACATTGACACAGCCGTTGACCTGTTGCTCGTTGGACAACTGACCTGACCTGACCTAGGGATGTCGCTGCCCCTTCCTTTGACCCTGACCCTGATCTAGGGATGTCGCTGCCCCTTCATTTGACCCTGACCCTGACCTAGGGATGACGCTGTCCCTTTCTCTGACCTGACGTAGGGATGTAGCTGCCCCTTTATTTGACCCTGACCCTGACCTAGGGATGATGCTGCCCCTTTCTCTGACCTGACGTAGGGATGTAGCTGCCCCTTCATTTGACCTTGACCCTGACCTAGGGATGACGCTGCCCCTTTCTCTGACCTGATGTAGGGATGTAGCTGCCTCTTCATTTGACCCTGACCCTGACCTAGGGATGACGCTGCCCCTTTCTCTGACCTGACGTAGGGATGTAGCTGCCCTTCATTTGACCCTGACCCTGACCTAGGGATGATGCTGCCCCTTTCTCTGACCTGACGTAGGGATGTAGCTGCCCCTTTATTTGACCCTGACCCTGACCTAGGGATGATGCTGCCCCTTTCTCTGACCTGACGTAGGGATGTAGCTGCCCCTTCATTTGACCCTGACCCTGACCTAGGGATGACGCTGCCCCTTTCTCTGACCTGACATAGGGATGTAGCTGCCCCTTCATTTGACCCTGACCCTGACCTAGGGATGATGCTGCCCCTTTCTCTGACCCTGATCTAGGGATTACGCTGCCTCCCCTTCTTCTGAACTTGACTTAACCCTGACCTAAGGACGACGCTGCCCCTTTCTCTGACCTGACCTTGACCTGACCCTGACCTAGGGATGATGCTGCCTCCCTTTCTCTGACCCTGACCTTAGGATGATCTGACCCTGACCAAGGGACGACGCTGCCCCTTTTTCTGACCCTAACCCTGACCTAAACCTGACCCCATTGCCCGGTGGCAGGAACCTGAAGGGGGCAAGGGACCGCGTGAAGAACGGGCTGGTGAAGCTGTTGGAGACGAACGAGCTGGTGGACAACATGAAGAAGGAGCTGGTGGCCCTGGAGCCCGAGCTGAAGAAGAAGTCGGAGGACACCCAGAACCTGATGGAACGCCTGGTGGTGGACCAGGAGAAAGCCGACGCTGTAAGTGGCCCCCACTTCTCTCACTTCAGTCTCTTGCTCATCATGGATTCCTTGTTTCCCCAACCACACTCCCACCCCTGCTGTTTCTTCTCAAACATGTTAGTCTTTCTGTGACTGTTTCCATGATCTTTTCCCAGGTGAGTGTTTTTTTTCATGTTTGGGGCTGTTGTAGAGGTAGGGGAGGACATGAAAGAGCGGTCGTCAGTTGGCTCATCCCGATGTTTCCACGTCTGACGGAAAGCTTTAACACAATGTTCCATTTCCTTATCCGTCACTTGTTTTTTTTCTGTTTTTCTCTTTCTTTGTTTGTTTTTATTGGTTTGCGATGAGTGTGTCAGTTTGTGATATTTCCTTTACTCTTCATTTGTCTGTCTATCCATGCATTCATCTTTCTCCTTTTTTTTCTCTTGTCATTTATTAAGAAGATTGGTATAATGTATTTCTTTATGCATTGGTCTTCTTTATTGTTTGTCGTGTGTATAACATGGAGTTGGATGACTGCAGTGTCGTGTATTTCTGTCTATTGATGGGCGATGTGTGTATCAGGTGTGTAAAGTGGTGTTAGATGACTGCAGTATTTTCTGTCTATTGATGGGCGATGTGTATATCAGGTGTGTAAAGTGGTGTTAGATGACTGCAGTATTTTCTGTCTATTGATGGGCGATGTGTGTATCAGGTGTGTAAAGTGGTGTTAGATGACTGCAGTATTTTCTGTCTATTGATGGGCGATGTGTGTATCAGGTGTGTAAAGTGGTGTTAGATGACTGTTGTATTTTCTGTCTATTGATGGGCGATGTGTGTACCAAGTGTGTAAAGTGGTGTTAGATGACTGCAGTATTTCTATTGATGGGTGGGTGGTGTGTAAAGTGGTGTAGGAGGATGAAGCGGTGTCCTGTATTTCCGTCTATTGATGGATGGACTGTGTGTACCAGGTGCGTAAAGTGGTGTTGGAGGATGAGGCGGTGGCCACAGTGAAGGCTGAGGAGACCAAGTCCATCGCTGACGACGCCCAGCGAGATCTGGACGAAGCTCTGCCCGCCTTGGAGGCCGCCGTCAAGGTCAGTCACCGCTGTCCCTGCACACCGACATCCTCGCTGATGATCTTCTCACCTGTGTCTTCTTCAAGCCCCCCCCTTTTTTTTCCTTTTGTGCCCTGCTCTTTCCACTCTCTCTATACTCTTCCCAGCACCATCTGTACATAGCTGCCATTCAGGTCTGCACTGCTGCAGTCTGTCCCAGCAGTAAGCTGGTCAGTCGTTATGAGGTGACCCGCCACAGAAGACACTGCACTGCTGCAGTCTGTCCCAGCAGTAAGCCAGTCAGTCGTTATGAGGTGACCCGCCACAGAAGACACTGCACTACTGCAGTCTGTCCCAGCAGTAAGCCAGTCAGTCGTTATGAGGTGACCCGCCACAGAAGACACTGCACTACTGCAGTCTGTCCCAGCAGTAAGCCGGTCAGTCGTTATGAGGTGACCCGCCACAGAAGACACTGCACTACTGCAGTCTGTCCCAGCAGTAAGCCGGTCAGTCGTTATGAGGTGACCCGCCACAGAAGACACTGCACTACTGCAGTCTGTCCCAGCAGTAAGCCAGTCAGTCGTTATGAGGTGACCCGCCACAGAAGACACTGCACTACTGCAGTCTGTCCCAGCAGTAAGCCAGTCAGTCGTTATGAGGTGACCCGCCACAGAAGACACTGCACTACTGCAGTCTGTACCAGCAGTAAGCCAGTCAGTCGTTATGAGGTGACCCGCCACAGAAGACACTGCACTACTGCAGTCTGTCCCAGCAGTAAGCTGGTCAGTCGTTATGAGGTGACCCGCCACAGAAGACACTGCACTACTGCAGTCTGTCCCAGCAGTAAGCCAGTCAGTCGTTATGAGGTGACCCGCCACAGAAGACACTGCACTACTGCAGTCTGTCCCAGCAGTAAGCTGGTCAGTCGTTATGAGGTGACCCGCCACAGAAGACACTGCTCTGCTGCAGAGTCACTGTGGTGCTGTTCAGTGGTGACCTGTTCTGAGCTAAGACACTACAGACATGACCCATCAAAGTCTCGGTCTTAGGCCAATTATTGCTGTCGTGTGGATCCAACGTGAGCGTGGATCCTCATGAGTATGTGAGACGGGCAGCATGTTTGTCCAGCAGCATTCTCCATGAACCGACAAACGTCAAGGATTGTGCCCACAGTTCACCATGGCCTTGGACAGAGAGAGGAACTGAAGGGCGACTGCTTTCTCTATGGATGGGGATGAGGACGAAGATGTAGTGGTGGTCCAAATTATGAGGGGATTTTTTTGCTTGTGTTTTTGTTGATTGTGCACTATTCCCTGGATACAAACTGCCTTTTGTATGCAAATGTCACGCCCTGTGTTTTCAGAATCATCTTGTGAATGGGTATCACTCAAACACATTGCAAATGTCACGCCCTGTGTTTTCAGAATCATCTTGTGAATGGGTATCACTCAAACACATTGCAAATGTCACGCCCTGTGTTTTCAGAATCATCTTGTGAATGGGTATCACTCAAACACATTGCAAATGTCACGCCCTGTGTTTTCAGAATCATCTTGTGAATGGGTATCACTCAAACACATTGCAAATGTCACGCCCTGTGTTTTCAGAATCATCTTGTGAATGGGTATCACTCAAACACATTGCAAATGTCACGCCCTGTGTTTTCAGAATCATCTTGTGAATGGGTATCACTCAAACACATTGCAAATGTCACGCCCTGTGTTTTCAGAATCATCTTGTGAATGGGTATCACTCAAACACATTGCAAATGTCACGCCCTGTGTTTTCAGAATCATCTTGTGAATGGGTATCACTCAAACACATTGCAAATGTCACGCCCTGTGTTTTCAGAATCATCTTGTGAATGGGTATCACTCAAACACATTGCAAATGTCACGCCCTGTGTTTTCAGAATCATCTTGTGAATGGGTATCACTCAAACACATTGCAAATGTCACGCCCTGTGTTTTCAGAATCATCTTGTGAATGGGTATCACTCAAACACATTGCAAATGTCACGCCCTGTGTTTTCAGAATCATCTTGTGAATGGGTATCACTCAAACACATTGCAAATGTCACGCCCTGTGTTTTCAGAATCATCTTGTGAATGGGTATCACTCAAACACATTGCAAATGTCACGCCCTGTGTTTTCAGAATCATCTTGTGAATGGGTATCACTCAAACACATTGCAAATGTCACGCCCTGTGTTTTCAGAATCATCTTGTGAATGGGTATCACTCAAACACATTGCAAATGTCACGCCCTGTGTTTTCAGAATCATCTTGTGAATGGGTATCACTCAAACACATTGCAAATGTCACGCCCTGTGTTTTCAGAATCATCTTGTGAATGGGTATCACTCAAACACATTGCAAATGTCACGCCCTGTGTTATCACTCAAACACATCTTGTGAATGGGTATCACTCAAACACATTGCAAATGTCACGCCCTGTGTTATCACTCAAACACATCTTGTGAATGGGTATCACTCAAACACATTGCAAATGTCACGCCCTGTGTTATCACTCAAACACATCTTGTGAATGGGTATCACTCAAACACATTGCAAATGTCACGCCCTGTGTTATCACTCAAACACATCTTGTGAATGGGTATCACTCAAACACATTGCAAATGTCACGCCCTGTGTTATCACTCAAACACATCTTGTGAATGGGTATCACTCAAACACATTGCAAATGTCACGCCCTGTGTTATCACTCAAACACATCTTGTGAATGGGTATCACTCAAACACATTGCAAATGTCACGCCCTGTGTTATCACTCAAACACATCTTGTGAATGGGTATCACTCAAACACATTGCAAATGTCACGCCCTGTGTTATCACTCAAACACATTTTGACTGAAAAAACAAACGAACAAACAAGCAAGGGGCATAGTCAGACTGTAACCACTGTGAATATATATGTGAATGTTGTCCTTCTTCTCATAGTCAGACTGTAACCACTGTGAATATATATGTGAATGTTGTCCTTCTTCTCATAGTCAGACTGTAACCACTGTGAATATATATGTGAATGTTGTCCTTCTTCATAGTCAGACTGTAACCACTGTGAATATATATGTGAATGTTGTCCTTCTTCTCATAGTCAGACTGTAACCACTGTGAATATATATGTGAATGTTGTCCTTCTTCTCATAGTCAGACTGTAACCACTGTGAATATATATGTGAATGTTGTCCTTCTTCTCATAGTCAGACTGTAACCACTGTGAATATATATGTGAATGTTGTCCTTCTTCTCATAGTCAGACTGTAACCACTGTGAATATATATGTGAATGTTGTCCTTCTTCTCATAGTCAGACTGTAACCACTGTGAATATATATGTGAATGTTGTCCTTCTTCTCATAGTCAGACTGTAACCACTGTGAATATATATTGTGAATGTTGTCCTTCTTCTCATAGTCAGACTGTAACCACTGTGAATATATATGTGAATGTTGTCCTTCTTCTCATAGTCAGACTGTAACCACTGTGAATATATATGTGAATGTTGTCCTTCTTCTCATAGTCAGACTGTAACCACTGTGAATATATATGTGAATGTTGTCCTTCTTCTCATAGTCAGACTGTAACCACTGTGAATATATATGTGAATGTTGTCCTTCTTCTCATAGTCAGACTGTAACCACTGTGAATATATATGTGAATGTTGTCCTTCTTCTCATAGTCAGACTGTAACCACTGTGAATATATATGTGAATGTTGTCCTTCTTCTCATAGTCAGACTGTAACCACTGTGAATATATATGTGAATGTTGTCCTTCTTCTCCATCTATGACAGAAACTCTGTTTAAAAAAAAAATTATTCGGGCCCGGTTCAGTATGAATGCATGCCATGAGCAGTTAGTCTGATGGGGGCGAAAAGAAGCGGTCTGTCCATGTAACCCACACAGAGCAGGCTGACACCTAACATCCTCACTGTCCTTGACCTTTCTCTTTCCTGTTCCTGGCTTTCTGCACAGGCAACCCCCCACCCCCCACCCCCCCTTCAAGCAGGAGAGTGGACATTGTGGTCATCAGGTGGGTGAAGATGAAGATTGTAATTCAGACAGACCATAAATGAAAAGGAACCTGGTTTTCAGGTCATAGACGGAAATGAAGATTTCAACTCAGACACCTTGTTTTCCAGGCCGTACATGAAGATTTTAATTCAGACACAGTCTGTTTTCAGGTCGTGGATGAATATGAAGATGTTAATCCAGATACCCCCCTCCACTCCCCCCTCGTTTTTTAGGCCCTGGATGCCCTGGACAAGAGCGACATCGCTGAGATCCGCGTGTTCTCCAAGCCCCCGGAACTGGTGCAGACTGTGATGGAGGCCGTGTGCATTCTGATGGGATCCAAGTCAGTTACCACTGTGGGAGGATTCTTCAGGGGGCTGGTGGTGGTGGTGATGATGATGGTGGTGATGATGATGGTGGTGATGATGGTGGTGAAGATGATGGTGATGGTGGTGGTGGTGGTGGTGGTGGTGGTGTGATGGAGGCCGTGTGTATCCTCATGGGGTCCAGGTCATGTCACCACTGGGGGAGGATTCTTCAGGGGGCTGGTGGTGGTGATGATGGTGGTGGTGATGATGATGGTGGTGATGATGGTGGGGATGATGATGGTGATGGTGGTGGTGGTGGTGGTGGTGGTGGTGGTGTGATGGAGGCCGTGTGTATCCTCATGGGGTCCAGGTCATGTCACCACTGGGGGAGGATTCTTCAGGGGGCTGGTGGTGGTGGTGATGATGGTGGTGGTGGTAGTGGTGGTGGTGTATGCCAACAAGCTTGTGTTGTTTGAAATACTGGTAGACAAGAAATGAGCCATTGGAAGTGAGAGGTAGGAGGGGGTAAGAGAGAGAGAGAGAGGAAGAGAGAAAGAGAGAGACAGAGGAAGGGAGAAAGAGAGAGAGAGAGAGAGAGAGAACTTCAAATTACAAATGAGAGAGAGAAGAGAGAGAGAGATAGAGGGGGGGGGGGGGATTTCCGAACGAGTGAGAGAGAGAATCTAAAACTACAAATGTTTCAAAATCACTGTCAGGTTTAGCAGACATTAAAAACAGAAGCGTCCAAATATCCCCCCTTTTTAACGTTTCTATTTGGTTCTGCCCCCCCCCTCTCTCTCTCTCTCTCTCTCTCTCTCTCTCTCTCTCTCTCTCTCTCTCTCTCTCTCTCTCTCTGTGCAGAACTGACTGGGCGTCGGCCAAAACACTGCTGGGTGACACCAACTTCCTGAAGCGACTGTACGAGTACGACAAGGACAACATCCCCGACAAGATCGTGAAGGGTCTGAAGAAATACGTCGAGAACCCCAAGTTCCAGCCGGAGGTGGTTGAGAAGGTGTCCAAGGTAGGTCTGGATGAATGATGATGACAATGATGTCATGATAACAATGATCATAACGATGACGTGTGTGTGTGTGTGTGTGTGTGTGTGTGTGTGTGTGTGTGTGTGTGTGTGTGTGTTCAAATCGTATTCAGTGTCAGAATAATGTTTGTCTCTAGACTTTCAGCTTGAGTTTGTGGACACACTACATGGAAACACTTTGCAAAATGAGTGGCGTTTGACAGCTCTGTTTAATGTTTCTGTGTGGATGTAGGAAAGAAATCTCGACTTTTGTTGACTGTGATACTATTTGCGCAGAGAGAGATAGAGAGAGAGAGAGCATGCTTTTACAGGTACAAGTTCATGAGAGAGAGAGAGAGAGACAGAGACAGAGAGCATGCATGTGCATATATGTGTACATGTGTGTATATTTGTGTGTGTGTGTGTGTGTGTGTGTGTGCGCATATGCGCGTGTGTTGACCTCATCTGACCTCCAGCCCTTGCTGTGTGTTGTCCAGGCATGCCGCTCCATGTGCATGTGGGTGAGGGCCATGGACCTGTATGCCAAGGTCTTCAAGACCGTGCAACCCAAACGTGAGAGGTGAGAAAGCACCATCTGCATGTCCCTCTCTCATCGCCTCTCTTTCCCTGTTCTCCTAGACCCTGTCACAAGTCTTCTACCAAAAGCATCGCCCGCCTGTTCCTCTCTCATCGCTTCTCTCTCCCTGTTCTCCTAGACCCTGTCACAAGTCTTCTGCCAAAAGTATCGCCCGCCTGTTCCTCTCTCATCGCTTCTCTCTCCCTGTTCTCCTAGACCCTGTCACAAGTCTTCTGCCAAAGTATCGCCCGCCTGTTCCTCTCTCATCGCTTCTCTCTCCCTGTTCTCCTAGACCCTGTCACAAGTCTTCTGCCAAAAGTATCGCCCGCCTGTTCCTCTCTCATCGCTTTTCTCTCGTCGTTCTCCTGTCACAAGTCTTCTGTCGAAAGCACCGTCTATTCTGTCGTCATTCTCCTGTCTGAAGTCTTCTGCCCAAAGCACCGTCTATTGTGTCGTTGTTCTCCTGTCAGAAGTCTTCTGCCCAAAGCACCGTCTATTCTGTCGTCGTTCTCCTGTCAGAAGTCTTCTGCCCAAAGCACCGTCTATTCTGTCGTTGTTCTCCTGACACAAGTCTTCTGCCCAAAGCACCGTCTATTCTGTCGTCGTTCTCCTGTCAGAAGTCTTCTGCCCAAAGCACAGTCTATTCTGTCGTCGTTCTCCTGTCACAAGTCTTCTGCCAAAAGCACCGTCTGCATGTCCTGTCTCATCGCTTTCCTCTCGTTATTGTCCTGTCATCGTTTTTCTGTCAAATTTTGGTCTGTAACTGGTTTTTATGAAGATGGGAGAGGACAGTGTAAAGATCTGGTCATTCATGCAGTTACCAAATGTTTGCATTACAGTTAACGTCTATGTGTTCTATCTTTTTCAAATCGCCAACTGGAAGTGATAGATTGCAAGTTTTATTTATTTTTTTTTTGTAACACAAAAGTGGTGGTTGTTGTTCATTTTCCCTGCCCCAAAGGGGTCAAAGGATTAAAGTGTTCCAGATCTTTGGTCAGTAATGATGATAAATATAATATAGCGCAGTTCCCATGACAACAGGCGTATTGTGCTTCAAACACACACACACACACACACACACACACACACACACACACACACACACACACACATATTCAAATGCTATATCACTGTACAGATGTAAATAGGAAACAGCTCAGGACCTTCTGCCCAAAGGTTGTTGAATAAAGTCATAAGTTTCATGAAAAAGGTCAGCATGGAGTTCTATTTTGAAGGGGTTAAAGGTCAGAATGTTTGTAAGAGAGGATTGGGGAGAGATCCATCTTGATGATGGAATGAATTTTGGTCAAATGATTTAAGATTGATTTTTGGGATGTGCAGTATTTTTCTTTTTCTTGACCGAGTCTAGGAGAGTGGTGGAATGGCTGATAAATCTAAAGGAGAGAGAGGAGAGACAGAGTGCTACAGACACACAAAAAAAGAAGCCAGGACAGCAGTCTTGAATTTCAGTCATCATGTTGACCCAGACTTGTCAGTATTTCAGTCAACATGTTGACCCAGACTTGTCTGTATTTCAGTCATGTTGACCCAGACTTGTCTGTATTTCAGTCAACATGTTGACCCAGACTTGTCTGTATTTCAGTCATGTTGACCCAGACTTGTCTGTATTTCAGTCAATGTTGACACAGACTTGTCTGTATTTCAGGCATCATGTTGACCCAGACTTGTCTGTATTTCAGTCATGTTGACCCAGACTTGTCTGTATTTCAGTCTACATGTTGACACAGACTTGTCTGTATTTCAGGCATAATGTTGACCCAGACTTGTCTGTATTTCAGTCAACATGTTGACCCAGACTTGTCTGTATTTCAGTCAACATGTTGACCCAGACTTGTCTGTATTTCAGCCATCATGTTGACACAGACTTGTCTGTATTTCAGGCATCATGTTGACACAGACTTGTCTGTATTTCAGTCAACATGTTGACCCAGACTTGTCTGTATTTCAGTCATCATGTTGACCCAGACTTGTCTGTATTTCAGCCATCATGTTGACCCAGACTTGTCTGTATTTCAGCCATCATGTTGACCCAGACTTGTCTGTATTTCAGCCATCATGTTGACCCAGACTTGTCTGTATTTCAGTCATCATGTTGACACAGACTTGTCTGTATTTCAGCCATCATGTTGACCCAGACTTGTCTGTATTTCAGCCATCATGTTGACACAGACTTGTCTGTATTTCAGCCATCATGTTGACCCAGACTTGTCTGTATTTCAGCCATCATATTGACCCAAAACTTGTCTGTATTTCAGTCATCATGTTGACACAGACTTGTCTGTATTTCAGCCATCATGTTGACCCAGACTTGTCTGTATTTCAGCCATCATGTTGACACAGACTTGTCTGAATGTCAGTTGTCATGTTGACCCAGACTTGTCTGAATGTCAGTTGTCATGTTGACCCAGACTTGTCTGTGCTGATGGCTTCCTTGCCCCTGTCTACCACCGAAGTGATTTGATCTGATCAAGTCTTTCTTTTTTTCTTTTTTTTTTTGGGGAGGGGGGGGGGGGGGTTAAGTGTTTCTTTTGGAGGGGTGGGGGGTCAAGTGTTTCTTTTGGGAGGGATAAAGTGTTTCTTTTGGGGGGGATCAAGTGTTTCTTTTGGGGGGGGGGGGGGGGGGGGGGGGTCTGGTGTTTCTTTTGTGGGGGGGGGGGGGGATCAAGTGTTTTTTTTCTTGGGGGGATCAAGTGTTTCTTTGGGGAGGGATCAAGTGTTTCTTTTGGGGGGATCAAGTATTTCTTTATGGGAGGAGGGGTGTCATGTGTTTTGGGGGATCAAGTGTTTCGTTTTTGAGGAGGATCAATTATTTCTTTTGGGGGCGGGGATCAGATGTTTCTTTTTTTGGGGGGGGGGGGGGGGGGGGGAGGAGGAAGAGGAAGCTTGGGGGGGGTCATCTTCTGCACTCCCACCCTCACGACTTCATCGCTGCTCATTTCTGACCTCTCCTTTCCTGATGTCTGACGACGATGTGTTCCTGATTGTCGCAGACTGGCGGCGGCAGAAGCGAAGCGAGCTGGCGGTGACAATGAAGACGTTGAAGGAGAAGCAGGACAAGTTGGCGGCAGTGGAGGCGCAGATCGCCGAACTGCAGAAGACCTACGATGACAGCGTGGCCGAGAAGCAGAAGCTGGAGCGCAACATCGCCACCACCGCCGGCCGCCTCAAGAGAGCCTCCAAACTGACCACCGCGCTGGCCGACGAGCAAGTCCGCTGGAGTGAGAGTGTGGAGGTGGGGCTGAGCTTGATGAAGTGTTGATGGTGGTGAGATGGAAACAGTACTGAATGTGTTTTGTCTCGTAAGGAGTGAGAGTGTGGAGGTGGGGCTGAGCTTGATGAAGTGTTGATGGTGGTGGAATGGAAACAGTACTGAATGGAGTGAGAGTGTGGAGGTGGGGCTGAGCTTGATGAAGTGTTGATGGTGGTGAGATGGAAACAGTTCTGAATGTGTTTTGTCTCGTAAGGAGTGAGAGTGTGGAGGTGGGGCTGAGCTTGATGAAGTGTTGATGGTGGTGAGATGGAAACAGTTCTGAATGTGTTTTGTCTCGTAAGGAGTGAGAGTGTGGAGGTGGGGCTGAGCTTGATGAAGTGTTGATGGTGGTGAGATGGAAACAGTTCTGAATGTGTTTTGTCTCGGAAGGAGTGAGAGTGTGGAGGTGGGGCTGAGCTTGATGAAGTGTTGATGGTGGTGAGATGGAAACAGTTCTGAATGTGTTTTGTCTCGTAAGGAGTGAGAGTGTGGAGGTGGGGCTGAGCTTGATGAAGTGTTCATGGTGGTGGAATGGAAACAGTACTGAATGTGTTTTGTCTCGTAAGTAGTGAGAGTGTGGAATATACTGATCTCCTTAGGAAAAGAAAAGTTTTAAAAATCACATCAGGTGAAATATCATGCAACATTGCGTTCAAAGAATCCAACAGGAAATGTTTCTTCTTCTGCTGATTTTTCCATGATCGTGCAAGTTGGGCTTCATTTCTGCTGTGCATGATTTCATTTCAAGCGTATACTCCCAAAACACAGAGACCAAGTGTAGAGAGAAACAGGTGAAATGGTGGAAGGATGGAGGGGCCTTTAAAACTGTTTTTGTTGTTTGTTGTTGTCATGGGCAGGTGTTCAACAGTCAGATCGGCAATGTGGTGGGCGACGTGTTTGTGTCAGCGGCATGCGTGGCCTACTACGGCGCTTTCACAAGCACATACGGTGAGTGTCGTTCACACTATGGTTCCACCTCTTCTTTGGGCTGACTTTTGTGGATAGAACAATAGATGAAATGTTTTCATGGGTAGGATAGTAGCATTTGTTGCTGTTCATGTCCTTTTATCACGGGTAGGATAGTAGCATTTGTTGCTGTTCATGTCCTTTTATCACGGGTTGGATATTAGCATTTGTAGCTGTTCATGTGTTTTTATCATGGGTAGGATATTAGCATTTGTAGCTGTTCATGTCTGTTTATTACAGGTAGGACAGTAGCATTTGTAGCTGTTCATGTCTTTTTATCATGGGTAGGATATTAGCATTTGTAGCTGTTCATGTCTTTTTATCATGGGTAGGATATTAGCATTTGTAGCTGTTCATGTCTTTTTATCATGGGTAGGATATTAGCATTTGTAGCTGTTTATGTCTTTTTATCATGGGTAGGATATTAGCATTTGTAGCTGTTCATGTCTTTTTATGACAGGTAGGATATTAGCATTTGTAGCTGTTCATGTCTTTTTATGACAGGTAGTGATATTAGCATTTGTAGCTGTTCATGTCTTTTTATCATGGGTAGGATATTAGCATTTGTAGCTGTTCATGTCTTTTTATGACAGGTAGGATATTAGCATTTGTAGCTGTTCATGTCTTTTTATGACAGGTAGGATATTAGCATTTGTAGCTGTTCATGTCTTTTTATGACAGGTAGGATTATTAGCATTTGTAGCTGTTCATGTCTTTTTATGACAGGTAGGATATTAGCATTTGTAGCTGTTCATGTCTTTTTATCATGGGTAGGACAGTAGCATTTGTAGCTGTTCATGTCTTTTTATCATGGGTAGGATATTAGCATTTGTAGCTGTTCATGTCTTTTTATCATGGGTTAGGACAGTAGCATCTGTAGCTGTTCATGTCTTTTTATCATGGGTAGGATATTAGCATTTGTAGCTGTTCATGTCTTTTTATCATGGGTAGGATATTAGCATTTGTAGCTGTTCATGTCTTTTTATCACAGGTAGGATATTAGCATTTGTAGCTGTTCATGGTCTTTTCATCACAGGTAGGATATTAGCATTTGTAGCTGTTCATTGTCTTTTCATCACAGGTAGGATATTAGCATTTGTAGCTGTTCATGTCTTTTTATCATGGGTAGGATATTAGCATTTGTAGCTGTTCATGTCTTTTTTTCCATGGGTAGGATATTAGCATTTGTAGCTGTTCATGTCTTTTTATTACAGGTAGGACAGTAGCATCTGTAGCTGTTTCATGTCTTTTTTTCATGGGTAGGACAGTAGCATCTGTAGCTGTTCATGTCTTTTTTTCATGGGTAGGACAGTAGCATCTGTAGCTGTTCATGTCTTTTTATTACAGGTAGGACAGTAGCATCTGTAGCTGTTCATGTCTTTTTTTCATGGGTAGGACAGTAGCATCTGTAGCTGTTCATGTCTTTTTATTACAGGTAGGACAGTAGCATCTGTAGCTGTTCATGTCTTTTTATCATGGGTAGGATATTAGCATTTGTAGCTGTTCATGTCTTTTTATCATGTGTTCATGTCTTTTTATTGCAGGTAGGACAGTAGCATCTGTAGCTGTTCATGTCTTTTTTATGGGTAGGATATTAGCATTTGTAGCTGTTCATGTCTTTTTATCATGGGTAGGATATTAGCATTTGTAGCTGTTCATGTCTTTTTATGACAGGTAGGATATTAGCATTTGTAGCTGTGTATGCCTTTTTATTACAGGTAGGATATTAGCATTTGTAGCTGTGTATGTCTTTTTATTACAGGTAGGACATTAGCATTTGTAGCTGTTCATGTCTTTTTATCATGGGTAGGATATTAGCATTTGTAGCTGCGTATGTCTTTTTATTACAGGTAGGATATTAGCATTTGTAGCTGTGTATGTCTTTTTATTACAGGTAGGACATTAGCATTTGTAGCTGTGTATGTCTTTTTATTACAGGTAGGACAGTAGCATTTGTAGCTGTGCATGTCTTTTTATCATGGGTAGGATATTAGCATTTGTAGCTGTTCATGTCTTTTTATCACGGGTAGGTTATTAGCATGTGTAGCATTGTATGTGTTTGTTCAGTAAGGGCATGTATCCATTATTAGCTGGCAAATGAAACTTGTGTTATTTTTTACGGCATGACAAAATGGCGATTGCAGCTCATTAAAATAAGCTGTACTGGCAATTATGGCTCGTTGATATGTTTTTGCTGCCTCAGTCAGTGATTATAGTTCATTAACACAATATTTCCTGCTTTCACCTTTAGCAGTTAGTGTGTATTCACACGATTTACGTCACTTTAAATGGTTGTAATTTTAGCACATTAACAGAATCTTTACTGCTTTAAGTGGGAGAAGATAAATCTCACTGGCATATAGGTCAGAGATGTTGATGTGGTGGTGGTGTGAGGTGATCAGACAAAGATGAGAGATGTTTCCAGCCGCCGTGGCGAAGTGGTTAGCGTCGCGGACTCCCGGCTGGGAGGTCATGGGTTCGAATCCCATCAGAAGTCATGTGGGTTTTTCTGCCCCGACCGGCTCCTACCCAGAGTTGAGTTGCTGCGGACTCAGTTGGGAAGACTGGGACCACACAGTCGAGTTTCATCCACTTAATGGATGCGTTTCTGAGAGTGTTGCTCAAATTTCCTGACCAACACTGCAGGTGCCTGTATCTCTCGGGCCTGGTTGACGCCGGGATATATCATGAAAGGAAGCGTAGAGTACAGCCCTGTCATGTAGTCTCAGACCGAAATGGAAATCCGTAGCATCATCTTAATCATCCTCATTCTCATCAATCAGCATTAAAAAAAAAGTCTCAGATTCTGTGGCCCTTCATGCCCTGCTCTCATGGTGACCTCAATTTCGATGTCCTCTCCACGTCTGTGGCCTTGGTTTGGTTCCGTCGGGGTCGCCGGTATCGGCGAGTCCATGGGGGCTGTCGTTGGACGGACGTGGTGGCGCCCTCCGGAGGGAGAGCTCACTCACGCCAGCTCCGCGACTAAGCAATTATTGTCGTCAGTGGGGGCTTAGTAGGTGGTGTCCTGCGTATGTTAGATCAGAACAGGTGCCACTGAACACCACCGAAGTGACTCGGCAGCAGTGCAGTGTCTCTTCCGGTGGGTTGCCTCTTGACGACTTGACATTGACTGCTCCCTGTGGATTGCCGGTGCCGGGGCTGCGGCTGGGCCGACCGGGCTGTGGCTGTGGACGGGGTGTCGGAATGAGCAGCATGGGTGCACTGCCTCTGAGGTGGCGCAGAGGTTGGGACAGCAAAAAAAAAAAAAAAAAAAAAAAAAAAGAGAGATGTTCATGTTATGCTGGCATGCGGTGTTCAGACAAAGATGAGGGGTGTTCATGTTGTGCTGGCATGCGGTGTTCAGACACGAGCTGGTGGCTGGCTGGACGGAGCAGTGCCAGATCAAGAAGATTCCCTGCACGAGGGCATGACCTTGGA
>CM031624.1:59839603-59899603 GCA_018398815.1 Conus ventricosus | reverse complement strand
ACCATCATCATCATCATCATCATCATCATCATCATCATCATCATCATCATCATCACCATCATCAACATCTCAATCATCATCATCAACATCATCATCATCATCATCATCATCATCATCATCATCATCATCATCATCATCATCATCAATATCACCATCATCATCACCATCATCATCACTATCATCACCATCATCATGATCACCACCCTCATCATCAACCATCACATCACCATCATCAACATCACAATCATCATCATCACCATCACCAACATCATCATCACCAACATCATCATCATCACCATCATCAACATCCCCATTATCAGCAACACCATCACCATCATCACCCACCCTCATCATCATCACCAACATCACCATCACTATCATCATCATCATCATCACTAGAACTCGTCTCCACTCAACTGGATTTTCATGGGCAACAGTTGAGCCAGTTGACGCTTTTCTCTTGTGGCCCGGTTCACCGCTCCCTCCACGCCCGTGACGGATTCACAGTGTTTTCATTCAATCCCTTCATTCTCATTCATCTATTCCATTCATCTATCCATCCATCCATTTGATCTGTAAACAACCAACCTTTCAACGAAATTTTGGTCTTCGTTCCCCAGCCGATGATTGTGTTTGTCCAAACCTCCACATTTCCTGTAATCCTCTGCCCGGAGAGCGATCATGCCGAAACCAAAGTCCCTCCACAGGCCTGAATCTTTGGAGAAATCGAACGGGCTTGGTGGGCATCGTGGCTGACCGTAACACACCGTGTCTGGTGAATACGTGGAGAACACGATAGGTGCGTATGCTGTGTTGGGCCCAACGTTGAAAGCCACACGATACAAGAACTGGTCAGTCAACACCATGTCGACGTCCATCAAAACAAGGATGCTGCTGTTGTCGAACAGCACTGACAAAGAGTTGAAGGCCAGAGACCTGGAAAACTCCCCGTGTACTTGAAACACGCTGATGGTGAGGACGGAGGTGCTTTGGCTGACGTCTGAACTTAACTCATACTCCTTCCGTGAGTCTGTGAACAGGGCGACGTAAAGTCCAACTTCCCCTGCGTACTCCGGGACTATTTTGCTGAGATTCTCTACAAACTCTAGGAAGCTTTGGTGACGCCCTTTCAAAGGAAGCAATATATGTAGCTTGGGCCATAGAGGTTTCAGAATATCAGTTGATGACTTCATGAAACGCTCCGCCCTTCTTGATGAAGCTTGGAGGTTACGGTTTCCTTCTGTTTGAATTGTCTTTGGGGAGCAAGCTCTGCGTAACGGTCACCTGACAATACAGACTTCCCTCGATGACAGTTCTTCCCGCCACGTTAATTCACCCAGCTGAGCTTGGATCCTGAAGGACTGAAATCCTTTGCTGGTGGACACTGAGATCAGATGCTGCAGACCCCCTTGAACTGAAAGTCTCCGGAAGGCCACAAGCTCACGATGGCTCTGCAGTGCCTGACGAATGATATAATGGACAGATGGTTTGGTCCGTGTTTTTTCCTGACGAAACATGGTTGGACGTACATTCTCGTTGTGCCGTGTTTTGGGAAATGAATTTGGCCATCTTCCCCTGGCGGGGACTGGGAACTATAGCCACAGGTGTATTTGTCATCGCTTTGTCATTGAACATTGAATAAGCGAGAACCGGTTCCATGTCTTTGGAGTTTTTGTGAAAGAATTCCAGTGGAAGGTACTTGTTCGGATGAGTGGCTTCGCCGAACAGTTTCTCTAGCTGGAGTTGTCCAGAGCTAAACACGTCACCAAAACCTTCCTCAAGCCTTACCCTGAACTGGGGCGACACCTGGGAAAGATAGGCAACCAAAGCACTGATCTCTTTGTCCAAGTGGAACCTAAACAATCGTCTGTCCAAGCCAACATTTTGCCACACCATTTCATCCCCACCTCCCTGCCCACTCTCGTCTCCATGGCCAACCCCTCCTTTCCCTGTGTGATCACCGTCTCCTTCCCTCTTAAGTGGTGGGGGAAAAATTTCCCTGATGCTTTGGGTCAGGAGGGGATTAGTCCCCTTTAGCCTTTTCCAAAACAGCGGGGCCCCGCCACCCCCTTGTTTGAAGTTATTGGTAACCGCAGCTCCCGGGCCTTGGCCCCGAAACCCCCAACACAACGCCCCCGCGCCCAGGGATCCCCTTTTTTGGGGGGTTTGGGGTTTTTTGAGGGGGCCAAAAACGGGCCCCGTATTCGGGGGCCTCACATTTGGTTTTTGAAGGTTCAGTCAATTTTTTTGGGGAAAAGGAGGGTTGGTTGTTGTTGGTGCTAGGGGTGGATCCATGGGTGGGGGTGGTAAAAGGGTTTTGGGGAAAGGCGGGCCACGGCGGGCAGGGGGAGTGCAAAAGCCGAACAGGCACCAGAACCAGCAGAGCCGTAGTGTAGAAAAGGGAAAGTCGCGAGCGCGCCGGCGCCGCCCGCGAGGAGTAGTATTGCACGTAGTATATAGTAGAATTTGGTTTGGCCTTTTTGGGCAAAAAGCATTAAGCAAAAAGTTTTTTTGTAGGATAGCAGCACTTTTGGGGGAAAAGTTGGGGGGTTTTAAAAGAGGTGGGGGGTTGTAGAGTAATGGGGGGGGGGGGAAAAGGGGGGTTTTGGGAGAGACCCGTAGCAGCAATGAGAAAGGGGAGAGAGAGGGGGGCAAAAAAAGCAGTAGAGTAGTGTAAATGGGTGCGGCGCGCCCTGTTGGTTTGTTTTAGGTGTTTGTATTAGTTTTAAAACTAGTGTTTTTGGATTTTGGTTTTTGTAGAAAGCAACCAGTGTTAGAAGAATAGGCGAGCGGGTTGGTTTGGAAAGTAGAAGTAATTTTGTTAGAAAAGAGTTGAAAAGCGGGGAAGAGTTCCCAGCAGCAGAAGCAGTTTGATGTAGTGGGTTTTTGTAAAAATAGCAGGGGTTGAAGAACCCCCAGCGCACAGCCGAGGAAGGTGTTTTTAGTTTTATAGTTTTGTAGATTTGGTATAGTCAGACCGGGAAGGGGCAGAGCCGCAGTGGTGGTAGAAAGAGTAGTAGTATTAGAGAGAGAGGTAGGGGTTGTAGTTAGTAGTAAAAGGGAGCAGGCGCACCCAGCAGAAAGCACCCGCAGTGTAGTAGTTGAAGTAGTAGTAGTTAGAGGGGAAAGGAGCAGGGGAACACAGCAAGAAAAGCATTTATAACAAAAGATAGTTTGATTTTATAAAAAGAAAAACCCCCCAAGGGGGCCAAAAACAAAGATTCCCCCGTTTGATTACATCAAAAACGAAGGTTATTCACACCAAAACAAAGCATTTCAATCAAAAAAACGTACCCTTTCCTGATTTCCCCACATAAACAAACCATCCCCCTTCTGATTAAACACCCAACAAACCTACCCGTTTTTTGACTTCCCTCAAAAAACCCCATCCCCCGTTCTGACTTCACATCAAAAAACCCATACCCGTTCTGGACTTCACATAAAACAAACAACCCCCTTCGATTCCATCAAAAAAACCAATCCCTTTTTGGACTTCACACAAAAAACCAATCCCGGTTTTGATTTTAACTTTAAAAAAAACCATCCCCTTTCGGACTTAACATCAAAAAACCTTACCCTTCTGTTAAAAATCAACCCCAAACCCACCCCTGGGAATTTTAAAAACACGAATCCCCTTTCCTGACTTCCATCCCCAAACTACCTTTCCCTGATTTTAACTTAACAAAAAAACCCCATTCTGACTTAAAAAATAAAAAACCCATAACACCTGGCAAAACATCCCCAAACAAACCCCAAAATTGGATTTAAAAAAAACAAAACCCCACTCTGACTTCACATAACGAAAAAATACCCCATTCTGATTTAAACGAAAATCCCAAAAACCCCTTCTGACTTAACAAAAACAAACCATTCAAATTTCTGATTAACCCCAAACAAAAAAACAACATTTCCCTAAAAACCCATTAACTTCGACAACAAATCCCTTTCTATTTAAACAAAAAAACCCCAAAAAATTTTGGGATTTAAAACACCAACAACCATACAAAATTCGGGACAAACATAAAAAAACCCAATCCATTCTAATTAACATAACAAAAACCATCCCCTTTATTTTTTAAACCATAAACCAAACCAAAACCCATTCGGCCTAAACATAACAAACCATCCCATTCAAATTAACTAAAAAACCATCCCCATTCTGTTTACCATAACCAAACCATACCCATTCTGTTTAAAAAACATCCCCCCCCCAAATCCACATTCTGATTCCCCTAAAAAAACAACTCTTCTGCTTAGCTTTAAAAAACCATCCCCATTCTGATTCAATAACAAAACCTTTCCACATTCTGATTTCACATAAAAAACCCCTACCATTCTGACTTAGCATAAAAAACCATCCCTTTCTGACTTAAATAAAAACCCTTTCCCAATTCTGATTTAACAAAAAAAAAAAACCATCCCCATTCTGAAAAAACAAAAGAAACCAAAACCCATTTATTTTAACATAAAAACCCCAAACCCTTTTCTGACTTAACATAAAAAACCAAAACCCTTTCTGATTTAAACAAAAAACCCAAAACCCATTCGCTTCACAAAACCCAACCAACCCCCCCTTTAAACTCCAAAACCAACCCAGACCAAAAACCCCTACCCCATTTCCCCATCAAACCCCCCCCCCCCCCCCCCCCCCCCCCCCCCCCCCTAAGTTTCTTGTGAGGGCATGGACGTTTTGTGGCACTGGGGGGGTTTGAGGACGAGGAGGCGGAACGAGGGGGAAAAAAACACGATGAGTGGTCTCCGGGACAGGGGGCTGACTCCCATTGGGGCCCGGGGTTTTTCCCCCTTTTTGGGGGGATTTTTTCTGGGTTTAGGGCGTGTGTGTACCTGGTAAGGAATCATCCGGGGAAAACTGAAAACAGACAGGAGGGTCCAAATGTCCCAAGGTACAGACGGAAAACAACGGACCCCCCGTGAAACCAGGGTTTAAAGCTAAAAAACAGACAGGACTTTTCCTTGTCCCCAAAGGGTACAGACCTGGAAAACAAAACGGGGGGGGGGGGGGGGGGGGGGGGGGGGGGGGGGGCGTCCAGTGTCCCAAAGGGTTAAAGACAAAACAGTCAGGCCCTTCCAATGTCCCAAGGTTACAAAATGAAACGGGACGGGAGGGTCCATTTGGTCCCAAAGGGTACAGACTGAAAACAGACGGGAAACGCCCCAATGAAACCAAGGTACGACTAAAAAACAGACAGGACGCCCAAAAGTACCAAGTAAAGACTAAAACAGACAGGAACGCCCAATGTACCAAGGTAACGCCCAAAACAGACAGGGGGTCCAATGAAACCAAAGGGTAAAAAACTAAAAACGGGACAGGACGCCCAAAGTCCCAAAAGGTAAAGCCCTGAAAACAGACAGGACGTCCAAGGTCCCAAGGGAAAAGGACTGAAAAACAGACAGGACGCCCCAAATGTACCGAGACAAAAAATTGAAAACGGGAAACGTTAATGAAACAAGGAAAAAAAAAAAAAACAACCGGGAAAACAGCCCAGGAGGGAAATTTTACAAGGTAAAGAGAAAACAGACGGGAATGTCCAATGTACCAAGAAAAGACGAAAACGCCCGGGGACCCCAAATTCCCAAAGGGAAAAGCAGAAAACAGACGGGACGCCCAATGTCCCAAGGGGTAAAGATTTAAAAAACAACGGGACGCCCAAATTTTTACAAAGGGTTTAAAAAAACGGGGAAAACAGACGGCATGTCCAATCTATCAATTTTAAGGGCAGGGCCATTTTTTGCGGGATACTTATGTTCATTTCTTCGGGGCCCCATCTTTTAGTATTCCCCACAGGGCCCAACCGCCCTTTGCATTCAGTGTGTCTCCTCATTCTAACCCCTTCTCCCTACCTGTCCCCTCCATGACCCCCTTCCATTCCCTTTTTTTCCCCTTGAAATAGAGGGTAGCATTTGGATACTGTGCATCTTTCATTTATAAAATATAATATACTATCGTTTTTCCCTTGTGTGTACGGTTACATATGCACGTTATACTCTCTTTTTCCCCTCTCTCCCCCTCCCCCCTTCTTCTCCCCTCTCTCTCTCTTTTCTCTCTCTCCCCTCCTCTCCCCTCTGCGTTTTTGGGGGGGGGGGGGGGGGGGGGGGTCTCTGTCTTTTTTCTCTGCCCTGTCTGTCTGTTTTTCTCCTTTTCCTTGGTTTTCCCTCCCCCTCCCCCCCCCTCCTTTTCTCTCTCCCCTCTCTCTCTCTCTCTCTCTACTCTAAAACCCCAACATTTTTTTGGCCAGCTCAGGTAATTCAAGAAACCACCATGTGACTTTTTTTTGGCCCGTCTTTCAGCACCATAGGAAATTTTTTAAAAACAAAATTTTTAAAAAAATTGCAACTAAGAATTAAAAACCAAGGGTGTTTTCCCAAATCTCCATTACCATCTTATTGGGATTTTCTACTTGGAACCCCCAAAAACCCTCTTACACCCAAATTATGTACTTTTTCTATAGACCCAACCCTATTTAACCCCCCACACTTTTTATGAGTAAAAATAGTATTGGTTTAATTTTTCAAAAAAAATTGTTAAGAAGGAAACTGAACTCTTTTCCTTATACTTTTGGGAAACCCCCCCTGCACAGCTGTAAAAAGGGCTTTTTTTCCTTTTGGGTTGCCACTTGCATTGTCCCTTTTCTAGCACTAAACCCTTAGTTGTGAAATTAAACCCGGGAAAAACAATAACTTTTTCCCCCTCTATCTTTACCACCATAAAAACCTTTTTTCCATCCCCTTCCCAAAATTTCCCCCCCTTTTCTGAATACCAAAACTTTTTTTTTTTTTCCGACTTTTTCATATAACTTATGTTGTTGCAACAGTTTTTAAATTTTTTAGTTTGATTCTGTAGACCTTTTGGGGTAGTTGACACCCGGGTACAAATTATCTGCGAACAAAAATTTAAATAGCCCTTTAAATTCCCTGGTAACATTTTTGCACACCAGTTTTTACCCTTTTCTTTTTTTTGGGGTTAAAAATGGTCTATAAAAAATTGAAAATAATTTGGGGCTGAAAACACACCCTTGTTTTAAACCCCAAATTGGGCAATAAACTTCCCCAAAAAAAAATTTTAATGGTTTGTCGAATACACCCCAATAAGAATTGTCATTGCTTTGGGAAAGACGCCAAAAATTTCCCTTTACTTTTGGGGGGTTTTTTTTTAAATTACTTTTCCAAAATTTTTGGTGATGAGGGGCCACAGAGTCAAAGTTTTTTCTAAAATAAAGGGAAAGAAAACCTTGAAACCTTTCTTTTTAATACAGGGTTTGGATAGAAAGCATAAAACTGTAAAATATATAAAACAGTTGAGGGGTTTCTTCGAAATCCTCCCTGATTTTCAGAAATAAAGTTGTTTTTTTGCCCGGGTGTACAGTCTTGTGTTTTAATATTAAAGTAAAAACACTTAGATAAATGCCTAACAAAGATACCCCTAAAATTTATCAGCATAATGGGGGGTTTTTCCCTTTCTTAAAATCCCGGGGTTTGTAATAGATTTTGTCCACCCCCAGGATAAACTCCTTTATAAAAAACGGTAATTAAACAGTTTTGTCAGAAATTTGTTTCAGCGTACCTCCGATTTTAACATTTCTGAAAAACCCATATTTATTCCGCAGCTTTTTTTTTTCAAAAGTTTAGAAATAGTTTTAAATTGACTTCACCCTTTCTGAAAAAAAACCTGTTTTAAAAAAACAGGTCCGATTTTCGGGCCCAAATTCGATTTCAATTTAAAACGCTCATCATCTTCTTCGCCGCTGTTTGAAAAAACACTTTTTGAAATCCCTTAAACCCCAGTCATCTATGCTGATATTGCTTTCTTTTTTATCATTTGTCACACCCTTTTTCCCTTTTTTTTTTCCAAAATTGCGACGAATTGCCATTTTTATTCACAAACCATATCTGTGTGTTGCTTTTTGAACGCTTGTCTTTTTCACTTTTGAAAGTACCCTGAAAACTTTTTCCTTTGGGTTTTAAAATTGCACGGTTTTCCCTTTTCTTTTTCTTTTGGGGGGGGGGGGGAGTTTTTCTGAAATAGTTTAATTTCCCTCCCCCCCACTTTCTTTTTTTTGCTTCCCCTTACTTTTCTTCATAAAAACCTTTCAAAAACCATTTTTTTTTCCATTGACCGTGAACGTTTTTTAAAAATGCCTAACTCCCATCTTTTAAGCACTTCACAAAAATGCAAAGCGCTGTTTATTTTCTATGCCCCAAGGTTTGCATAGCCAGCATTATTTCGGTTTTGAATGTCAAATTTCCCAACAGTTCTATAAAAATCACCCAGGGCACTTTTCTTTCCCCGGGTTTTTTTTAATTATACGCGATTAGGCTTTGTTTTTTTCCCCGGTTTATTCTCGTGAATGTTATTACCCCTTTTTTCATTTTCAAAAATCACTTTTTGTGAAAGGGGGTTTTCGTATTTTTTTGGTTGCAACAAGGATTTGGGTTTTGATGAACTTCTGGGGTTTACGCCATAATGTCGCACCCAGCTTCCAAATGGATGCTCTGTCGACACTGCCCGAAAGTTCTCATAATCGGGAAATTGATTTTACTTTGGTGATTTCCCCCCTCCGCGCTGCTCGAGGATGATCCCGGAGTGAACACCCCCCAAAAAAGGGAAAAAAGAGCAAAGTCAGGGAAAGCCAGTCCCACAAACCAAGCCCCCCATCATGCGGGGAAAAGACAACGCGTTGGAGGAGGGGAAACTTCACTTATTGGCGCGTCTTTCCATAAAAGGGTGGTACAGATCCCTGTTTGTAAAAGGGGCCAGAATGGGGAAAAGCGAGAGGGGCCTTTCTCCCAGCTGAAAAATATCGGGAACTCAAATGTCATCCCCAAAAAAACCCAAAGATAAGGAAAACCCAATTTGAAAAGTAAAATTCATACTTCTTTATGGAGCTGGGGCTTTGGCGAACCACGTTCCCAAATCGCCAACAAGATAAAAGATTTTCCCCATCTTTTTCCTGTCTGAGACGCAAAACTAAAGGGATCCACGGGCCAACAGGTCAAAAACCCCCGAGGACCTGTGGCAACAGACAAATCAGAAGCCAGCCGAGGCAGAGATTCCCCAAAGGGATTTGGAGAGGGGATAGGCCCACCCTAAGAAAGCCTGCCGAAACACCCCCGGGCAGGCATTGCCCCGGGAAACCCCGCAGGGGAAGAGAAAGGGGGCCCCCCAAAAGGAAAACTCCTGGGGGCCGGGGCCCCTGCAGGCAGACGTGACACCCGTTGGGGAAAAACCGGGAAACCCGGGGAAAGAGAATCGCCCTGGCCCCCGTGTCCCTGGAGGACCCTTGTCGGGGGGCCAAATCCCCCGGGGGGGCCCTGTAGGCGAAAGTAATAAGTAAAAAGGAGCGGGTGAAAAAAACCATTTTTTGAATGTGTTTAAACAAAGAATTGTCGATTTTTTTATACAAGGTGGAACGAACTATCAGAGATGGGAACCGATACAGCACTTACGAAGTTTTAAAAATTTTTTTTTTTTTTTTTTTTTAAAGAAAGGTGTTTTTTTGGCGATATGAATTGCATTGCTTGCGTGAAACCTTTTCTCAGTTAAATTTTTAACATGCTTCCTCTGAATAATAATGTGCATGGGCCCCCGTGAATATTCGAAGAAAAATTTTTGGGGGAAATTTTTGTGTGGGTCAAGTTGAAAATTCACATTTTTTTTTTGTTTGTTCCCTGTATACGACCGTCGAGTTAAATTTCAAAAGGAAAAACCAATGAAAGTGCCTGTACTTTTTTCCGATTTTTAAATTTCCCCCGGGGGGGAAAAAAACCAATAAAAGTCCCTGTAAATAAATAAAAGTCCCGTAAAACCAATAAAAGGGGGCCTGTAGAATAAATTAAAAGTGCCTTTTAAAATTCAATAAAAGTGCCTGTAAAATTCAATGAAAAGTGCCGTAAAAACCAATAAAAGTCCCTTTTACGTTTCTGTTAAAAACAACGACAAGGGAATAACGGGTGCAATTTTTTAAAAGATATGTGTTCCATGTAAACTTTGGGGTTCCATGTTCCATGCATTAACAAAAGAAAAAAGGGTTTAAATTTTAGACGAAAACGGGCCCGGTTTCTTTTTAAAGGCTTTAATCCCTTATCTTGTACTTCATGTTATATAGATTTTTCGTCTTTCCCCTAAATTTTTAGCGAAAGATTTTTTTAGAAGATTTTTGGTTTAAATTTTGGGAATTTCAATTTACCCTTTAATTTTTAGAAGGGATTGTCAAGATTGTGAAATAAAAAAATGAAAAATTTATTTATCTTTTTCATCTCCCCCCCTCAACCCCGCCCACCACCCCCCCCCCCCCCCCCCCCCCCTCATTTTTCCTTTCTCCCCCCCTAGCCCTTGACTCCCTTCCCCAGCAAACACCCCTCCATTTCCATTTGGGTTCCTCCCGTAGGGGGGGCCCCAAAAGGGGGGAAAAGGTACATTTAAAAAAATTTTGACCCGAGTTGTCTCTCTCTCTCTCTCTCTCTCTCTCTTAAATTTATTTTATTATTTTATATATATATTTTAGATATATAGGGTATATATACAATAATTATACAACATACATACATATAAAATTTTATATTTATATTTTAAATATATAAATAATATTTTTAAATAATTTTATATAATCGGAAACTAGGGGAAAAAAAATTTTAAAAAAACAAGTGGGTGTAGTTTCCCAAAAACTCATCCCTTGGGGGCCTTTTCCCCTGGGGGTTTTTCCCAAAAACACACACACACACAACACACACACCCACACACACCCACAACCCACACACACCCACACACACAAAACCCCCCCAAAAAACACACACAAAACACACACACACACCCACACACCCACATACCCCCACCACACAAACCACAACACACCACACACACACACACCCACACCACACTCGTTCCTGTTATGCACACCCCCAACACACACAACCCCAACACAACACACACCCGAAAACACACTTACACACCACGCCCCGCACGACGCACGCAACGCACGGGACGCACGCACACACACACCACACACAAAAACACACACTCGATGTCCGTTTTTGGGTTTTTAAATTTCCCCACCTACTTGATCAATTTTTTCCAAAAGCTGTGTCTTTAACAAGCAAAGTGTGGGGTACTGTCAAACGTCTGGCAGTCTCCCTTTCTGTCTTCTGTCAGTCTGCCCTTCTGTCTGTCTGTCTTTCTGTTGTCTGTCTGTTTTGTCGACTCTCTCTCTCTCTCTTTTTCTCCTCTCTCTCTCTCTCTTATCTCTCTCTCTTTTGCTTTTGTTTTGCCTCCTCTTGGACAACCAAAACAACACACACCCCACACGGGGCGCGCGCGCCGGGCGCGAAACGCACACACACGCAACACAACCCCACGCATACAACCCCAAAACACACACACAACCCCCACCCAACACCACACATACCCACACCCAAAAAAACACCCCAAAACACACACACCCCACCACACACACACATACATACACACAAAACCCCACACGCGCGTGGAAAGCGCGCACGCCGCACGAAAACAAAATACCACCACTCACACAACCACACAACAAACACCACACCCACAACAAACACACACAACACCCCACACACACCAAAACCACACCACACCAACACACAACCCACAAAACAACACACACACAACACAACAAAAACCACACAACACACCAAAAACGAAGTCCAGTTTTTGTCAAATGTCTGCGCCCACTGAAAAAACCCAGTTTTTTCCAAAAAGCGGGGTTTCAAAAAGCAAAGTGTGTTCAAAGTGTGTCTGTTTTTTTGTTTGGCCCGTCGGTCTGTCTGTCCTTCTCTCTCTTCTCTCTCTCTCTCTCTCTCTCTCTCTCCCCTCCCCTCTTTTTCTTCTCTCTCTGTCTGGGCCCGTCACCTTTTTCCCCCCCTCTGCTGCTGCTGGATTTCTCTCTCCAGGTCTAGGTGGAAAAAAGCGTGTTTTTTTTGGTTATCTATTACCCTGGTAAAAAAACATTTTGGTTTTTCCCCTTTCTCTCTCCCCCCTCTCTCTCTCATTCCCCTCTCTTCCCCCCCTCTCTCCTTCCCCCTTTTCCCCCCTCCCCCTCTCTCCTTTCCCCTTTTTCTCTCTCTCCCCCCCTTCTCTGGGAGTGGGGAGTGTGAAAAGACAACAAAAGTCCCTTGTTTTTCAATTTTTAAAGTCTTTTTTTCTAAAAGTGATATTTGACAAGGGTGGGGTGTGTGTGTGTGTGTGTTTGGGGTGTGTGTGTGGGGTGGGGTGTGTGTGTTTGTGTGTGGTTGTGTGTGTGTGTGGTGTGTTGGTGTTTTGCTGCGCGTTTCGCACGTGATTGCGCGCCCCCCTTTCGTGCCTGTGCTTGTGCGTGCGGGTGCTGTGTGGTGTATGGGGGATAGGAGTAACTGTAAGTTTTAAAAATTTTAACTGTAAAAAAAAAAAAAAATTTTTAAATATAAAATAAAAAAAAGGGATCAAAAAATAAAAAACAAACAACTGAACAAAATTTTTACATTTAAACACAGTTAAAAGGGTTGAGCCAATGGGCTTAAAGGTTTTGAATTCGTAAAACAATTTAAGAGGGGGCATGGAAACCTGGAGGATGCACTTTGAAGGGGTTTATTTTTAAATTCTGGGCAAATTTTGGGAAACAAAGGGAGGGGCCCAAAAAAATTTTGAACTGGTTGGGACAAAATTTTCAAGGGCCCCCGCCCAAACACACAAAAATTCTTGCCCCCTTTTTTTTCTGAAAGCATTTACTTTTTAAACCAAAAAAATAAGGGGAAAAAAATTAAATTTTCTGTGTCCCTTTGGGTATAATCCCTATGTTTGATTTCGGGTTTTCTGGTTTACGGGGGGAAAACCTTTTTAAAAGATTACTTTTTGAGGTTTGTACAACAAAATATAGAAGAGTCGGGTTTGTGTATTCAGGGGGGAACCCCTTTTTTGTAGTTTTTCCCCAAATGTTTCAAATTTGGTCTTTGTAAAGGAATATCCTTAGGGAAGCCCCAAGGGAATATGAATTTTTTTCCGCATTGTCAGAATTTTTTTGCAACCCCTTTGAGCCAAAACCCATCAGGGCCCCCCCATTTCCGGATATGAAACAAAGGGAAGGAACCCAACAAAAAATTTCATTAAAGGGTTTCGAATAAGTATTTTATTTTTAATTGATTTCGCACGAAAGTTTTTGACTTTGGGAAATTTTAAAGGGTTGGGGAACGGCTTAGAATTAAAACAAAAAGATTTCCATAAAAAGTTTTAAATGATTTAAAACATTTATGTACTCGCGGCCCTTAATATTTTATTAGTTCCCGGGTGTAAAAATAGATTTGTTCCCCCAAAAGGAAAGGATTCCAAATTTTTTTTTAAAGGGAAAACAAAGCCACAATCAGCCTTTTTGGTTTTTAAAAAGGGCCCCTCCTTTTGACTTTTTTCGAATTTACGGGTTAAAAATCATTTTATATGTGATTTTGCTTCGCCAAACCCCCCCCCCCCCCCCCCCCCAGTTTAGTGTTATCGTTTTTGATATAGAAATACAGTTATAATCAAAAATTTTTAGTGTTTTTGTGGGCCGTTCTGTCAGTCGTATTCAGTAGCGTCTGTCAGTCTGTTTCAGTTTCCTTCCGTTTTGTATTCAGTGACTGTTTTTCATCGTTTCAGTTTACTGTTCTGTTCCGTATTTTGTTGTGAGAGTGTGGGGTGAGAGTGTGTGTGGGGTACTTTTTGGTTGAGTCTGTAAACTGTCCCCTTTTTAAAAAAGCCTTGGGAAAAAAAAATTTGGGAAATTTTTTGGAGTTTTGTGAGGGTAAATTGTTAATTTTTCAGTTTACGGGGTTCTTAAATTGTCGTGGCCCTTTTTGTAAAGTGGGGTTCGTCGCCAATTGAAACCCGTGAATGTTTTTTTTTATTTTAGAGGCGGTCGTTTTTTTTCTAGTTAGTAAATGACCTTCACCATGTCTCGTTGGGCCCCCAAATAGGGTTTTTCCGCGAGATCTTGAGGAAACATCCGGGGTTTTATTTTTCCCTTTATATTGAAGGGGCTGTTTTGGGCGCTTTGGAAAGACCCAAAAAAAGTCGTTTTCCCCTTTTCCAAAAGGGAAAGGGAAAGGGGAAAAGAACGAGTGGGGTTAACAATGACGGGCAATGGTGGGTGCTGGAGAATTGCGTCACGAGTTGTAGAAATCCTCGTTCCATTTTTGGGGCTGCATTAAAGAAAAATGGGGGATGTCTGTATTAAGGAGGTGGTTTCAGAACTGGCCCGAAAAGGTTTTCGAAAAAAAAGTATTTCCGAGAAGGCTAGAGGGAAAATTTTTGCTGGGGAAAACGAGCAGGTAGGTGGAAATATTTACGACGGGAAAACCCTGGGGAAAACAAAGGACCCCAAAAAAGAGGAGGGGAAAGAAGAAACTGGGGGGAAAAAGTGTGGAGTTGGGGGAAAAAAGCTGGGGGAAAAATCTAAAGTCAAGGGTTATCTTTTTGTGCAAAAGAACCGGCCCTAAAAAAAAAAAGAAAAAAAAAAAAAAACCCCCCCGACCCCTGCCCGGGGGAAGTTTATTCACGAAAAAGCCCAAAGGGGAAACCCCAAAGATGGGGAAGAAAAGAACTGCGCAAACCTACTGAAAAAAGGGGTTTAAACCAACGCGAACTGACACCCCCACGCTTCAAATTTTTTCAAAATTTGTAAGGCAGCCCTGGTGTGGGGCGGGGTATCCCCCTACCCCCTGATGGCCAAAAATTTTTTTTGTCATTGAAGGCCGCCCTGGGGGGGAACAGCAGTGGCAGTGCGGGATCTTCCCCGGGAGCAACGCAGTGTTACGTAGATTTAATGAAGACGTTTTTCCCGGGTCGGTGTGACGAAGTGACTCACGGCGCTTGGGCTTTAGCATTTTTATCTACCCATAGGGGTTTTCCCGGGGTTTGTGGTGATTTATCTAATATGTGTATCTCAAATTTTGTGCTTGTAGGGAGTCTCATTCTTCTCTTGGGCTATGTTTGGGAAATTTTTTCTATTTTTCCAATCCCAAACTTTTGATGAGCGATCATCCCAGGCGGTTTAAATTTTAAAGTTGAATTTCCCCTTTTTCCCCTTTTAAACTTGCGTTTCTAATTGTGATATTAACGATGACTATGTTTTTGTTTTGGATGGGGTTTACACCCGGTTTGCCCCTGGGGGGAACGGGGAGCTGGCTTTTGTAACTTTAAATGTGTGTGGTTTCGTTCCCCTCCCAGTGTTTGGAATTGTGAACTTTATTCAACTATTTTGACATTTGGGCCCTTTTCCTTGAGGGCTAAAAATGATGGCCCAAAATGCTTTTTTATCTTGATTGCTTCAGTGACTGGGGATTGACTTTTAAAAGGGTTTAAAAAAAAGAAATGCCTGTCAATCGGGCGTTTTTTTTTTTGGTGGTATTTGGTTTGCCATCAAAAGCAAGTATCCCCACGTGTGTGGAGATTTACCTTTTCTGGTTTGGATTGTGGGGTTGGGGGTCTTTAAAAAGATCATTGGCAGGTTTTGATAAAGACTGTTTTGAAATTTGGGGCGTATACATCCCTCCCGAAAATTCCAGTTTAAGCAATGTTGAAATGGGTTTATGTGATTGAAACGGAATTTTCCCATTCCAAAAATAAAATATAAGGATTGTTAGTTTTGGTTTTGTTTGGGGGAATTTTTAAAGCTTTTTAAACCCCAAAAATAAGAATGAAAATTTTTTTGATAAAGAATCCCGTTCACTTGTCTTTGTTTTCCGATGTTTTCTTTGGGTTTGAGGGGAAAAATTTAATTTTCCCAACCCGGTCAAAGATCATCTCAAGATAAGCAGGGGGCCTAATAACTTTTTGGGTTTTCGTCTTTTTAGAAAATTTTTGAAAAACAAATGTCAATTACATTTTTAAAAAGGAAAAAATTGGGGGAGGGTGCTGGGATTGGAAATTTCCCCATGTAAAAGGGAAACACAGTTGTTTGAATTTATTTATTGGTTTTAGATATTTGGGTTTGGAAAAGCAAGTTTAATTTTTAAAATTTTATGTTTTTTTTGCGGTTTTCTCTGATGTGCTTTTTCCCTTTTTGTGTCTCTTCCCGTTTAAAAACCCTTTTTTTTTCCAATGAAACCCCCCTTTGGGCCCAAACCCCACTTCTTTCAAAGGTTGGGTGGTGCAGGATTAGGGGAAGATGGGATAACAAAAAGATGTAATGAATATAAAGAACATTTAGCAAAATTTTTGTTGATGAATTGTAACTTTTTTTGAGGGAAGGCACAAAAATCAATCAGTGAAAAAAATAAGCGGTTTTCGCAATTCTTGTTGATTCAGCGAAGGATAAAATTTGGTACTTACTTAATAATTTCAATAATAGGGTATTCCCAACCGGGCCAGAATCAAAGCTGGTTTGATAAGGGGTGGAAGGGTTTTTCGAAGCCAGTTCTTGAAAAACAAAAACATAAAGGTTTAAAAGTTTTAAAAACTGGGCCTAATCCCCAAATAATCCCGGCCCGCTAAAAGCAAAGAATTTAAAAAATTTTTGAGCCCAAACTTAAAGAAGGCAACGAGAAAAGGGATAGAGAATTGCCGAGCTTTAAAAAAAAGAAAATTTCCCAAGGGGTTTTGGAGGAAAAATTTAAAAAAAAAAGCTTATCATGTCTAACCTCTTGAAGAGCTTAAAAAAAACATTTCCCGTCCCTTAATCAAAAAAATTTTGGGTTAATGATATAAAAATTTTGTAATGAAGGGATCTGAAGGAAATATCAATTAGGGCATTTTAAAAAGTTTTTAAATTTTGAGGATGAAATTGAAAGAGTCTTTAAAAATTTTAAAAAATAATTTAAAGGGAGCAGGAGTTGATTTAGTAAAAGGAATTAAAAAATAAGAATAGTGTTCCTTAAAATGACAAAGTTTTTTTGTTTATTGTTTAAATCGTGTTTTGGGAAATTTTGGTATTATACCGGGAAAATTGGGTGACAGGGTTTAAATTTTACCACCTATAAAGGCAAAAGGGGATCAACAAGACTGCAATAAATACAGAGGGATAAACACCCGTTTTAAATTGGGTGGGGAAATTATTCCCCTTTAATTCTAAAAAGCAGATTCTTTTTTTTTGTTTAAAAGAATGGAAATTATTTTTTGAAAAACCAAGCAGGTTTTGACGCTTGCCCCCCAAAGCCTTTTTAACCCTGTTTTTTTTTTAAAACATTTATTTACATGTTTGCAATCCAAAAAAATGGAAAATTATCCCTGCTTTTATTTTATTCAAAAAGGGATTTGATTCTATTTGGGGACATGCTTTTTTTGGGACCCAAAATGTTGAGTCAAGGCATATCTGGGAAAATTTTTGCACGTTGTAATCAAATTTGGATGATCAAATTTAAATCGTGCATTTTTCCCAAAAGGTCAAAAATCAGGGGTTTTCTTTGGCAGTTTTAGGGGAGTTTCGTAAGGAGAAAAAATTTCACCCTTTTTGGGTTTTTAAAATTTTTTTTAAATGATCTACAAAAGTTCCTTTTTGCAAAAAAAGTTTACTCAAAAAATTTTATTTTCCCCAAGAGTTAAAAATTGAACAGTTTATTAAATTTCTTGTATTTTTATAGGGTGATTTATACAATTTTAAATGGGGGAAAATTTTAAATCAGCTTTGCAAAAAAAAAACTTTAAAGCCTTAAAATTTTTTTGCATCAATTTGGCAATTGAAGTAAAAAACCAAAAAAAAAAAATTTGTTGTTTTTTCATGGGCGAAAATTGATTTCGTGAAATTTTTTTTTTTTGGGAATGAAAAAATTGAGGTTCTTAAATTTAATTTAAAAAAATTTGGCATCGGTTCAAACAAACCCTTTTGTTTTACAAAGCAAAAAAAAAGTGCTTTTTTAATAAAGGCTGGGCAAGGGAATGTTTTTCTTTTTACAAATTGCAAGGAAGCGGGAAATTTTCCCCAAATTTTTGTTTTTCCCAAAAAATTTTTTTAAACCCCCCGTTTTCCTGGTTGTTGTATTTGGTTTTGAAATTTGGGGGGTTTTGAAAATGTTGATATATTAGAAAAGTTACAGTTACGTTTTTTAAAGTATTTATTTAGATTAAATAAAACTACAAAAGACTTCAATGAAATTTTTGGGTAAAACCCGGGTTTTTATCCTTTATCTTTTAAATGATTAAAGTAAAAGGATAAAGGGTTTTTGGGGGAAAATTTTGTTTTTTTCCTGGGTTCTAAAAGGGGAAATATTCAAACAAAGTATATAATATCTTTCATGAATATATACAAAAGGAATTTTCGTTTTTACCCGGCCCCTTAAATTATGTTAAAAAACTTTTTAATTTTAAAAATGGTTTTGATTGTGTTTGGGAATTCCTTCATTACAAAAAAGAAATAACTTAGGGAAGTGTGTTAAAAAAGGAGTTGAAAATAATTATGCTCGTGGGTTTTGGGGCAGTTCTCTTGAAAAACAACAAGTGTGTATTTATAAAAGTATAAAAAAACTGGGTTTTTGGGAAAAAAACATATATTTTTTCCTTACCAGATTTTTATGTTATACCTTTATTCAAATTTAGATGGGGTAACCATAAAATTTAAATTGGGAAATTTGGGAAAACACCAAAATGTTCCAAAAAGAAATTTCGTATTTTCGTAAGGGGAAATGGGTGAAAATTTTGGAAAGGGATGAATTCCCTTGCATCATGGAATGTCCCAAAATTTTTAATTAACCCTTTGTGAAAAAATTTTATCCAAAAAATTCCCAAAACCAAAATCCCCGTTTTCAAATTTTTTAATTTATTTCAAAAAGGAAGACGCTTTGTTTGAATAATTTGGGAAGTTTCTAAAAAAAAGGGAAGATTGTTTTAATGAGACGGTTCAGTTCAAACCCAAAATTTCCCCCATTTCGCAACTATGGTTTTACAAAATTGTTTTTGATGAGTTTTGTATTTCTCTTTGTTACATTTTTATCCCCCTGCCCCAGGGAGGGGGCAAAGGAATTTAAAATTTTAATTGAATTTAATTTTAAAGAATTGAATTGGGTGTGTGGGGTGTGGTGTGCGTGCGGGGGGCCCCGCGTGCGTGCGTGCGTGCGTGCTTTCGGTGTGTGTGTTGTGTGTGGTGTGGGGGTGTGTGTGTGTGTGTGGTGTTTGGCGAGCGGCGTGCGTTTCGTGTATGGTGCGTTGGGGTTTTGGGGTGTTTTGTGTGTGTGTGTGTGTGTGTGTGTGTGTGGGGTGTGGTGTTTGTGATTCAAAAACCGTGGCGGTGTTTTAAAGTCCAAAATTTCATTTAGGAAGAAAAAAGCCTTCACGCCGATAATCCCTTTAACGGAAAGGACGCCCTTCCCCGTAACAAAAAAAAAGCAACACACACACACACACCCCCCACACACACACAACCCCACACACACCACACCACAACCCCACACACACGGGGAATTTCCAGTAAAATGTTTTGAAAAAGCCCTAACAAAAAAGGGGTCAAAAAATTAAGAAAAAGGGTTTAAGAATTTTAAGAAGTTAACCCAATTTTCCCACCCAGTCCTCCCCCCCCCTACACATTTAGTTGTTGCTTTTTTTTTGGTTTTTTGTTTTCTTTCAGGGTTTTATTTTTTTTTTAGTCTTTTGTTTTTTTGTTGTTGTTGGGGTTGTTGTTGTTGTGGTTTTTTTTGTTGGTTTTTGTTGTTGTTTTTGTGTTGTTGAGGTGGGGTTAAAATGGGGGGACATTGCCGAAAAACTATAAAATTGGGATCGAGAGCATATGTAAAGTAAAAGAAAATTTAAAATTTAAAAGTTCAAGGCGAGGGGTGTCATGACAAAAAATTTTTTTTAACGGGGGAAATTTTTACTTTGGGATCGAACGACCAAAAAAGAAAGAAAACAACATGTCAAGACTTTTTTTGGGCTACTACTGGGGAAAAACCCTTTTTCCTTTTTAAACTCCCACGACGTGGAACAGACTGCCCAAATTTTCTCCGACATTCAGAAATTCCCGTCTCTTCTTTCAAGTGGAAACTTAAAAACCCTCATTTTTCATAATTTGGGCCCAAAGCTGGGGGTTGGGGGGGGGGGGGGGGGGGGGGGGGGGGGACAAAAAAACTCAAAAAATCCCGGGGCTGGGGGGGCCCTTTTTTAAAAGGGGGGTTTCCTTTTTTACTTTACCCTTAAATTTTTTTTCCCTAAATGTTTAAAGTAGGGTTCTCTATTAAAAGGTATTTGTTGTATTTTTTCCTTTCTTTTTTCCCTTTTTCCCCAAAATAATGGAAAGGGGTTTACTCAAAAAACCCCGGGAGGGGGAAACCCGCGCGCTTTTTAAAAAAAATAAAAAAAAAAACATTAAAAAAAGGGCGAATTTAGACTGTTGGGGCCCCCCCCCCCCGGGGCAAATTTTTTTCAACAAGGGGGGGCGCACTCGGGTTTGAAGAAGTTAAAAAAAAACAATGGGGCCCAAATTTAGGCCCAGGTAATGTTAAAAAAATCTGGGGAAGTAAAAAAAAAAGAAAATTTGGCCCAAAGCGATCCCCAAAACCCCGAAATTGAACATTATAGGAAATTTTGTTTTTGGAAATGGGTACTTGAAAATAAATGAATGTCGTACTCAAAAGGATTTGTTTGTTTTTTTTTAGTAAAGTAATTTTTTGGTTTGGGTTTTAAGGTGAAATGTTTTTATGAGAAGGGGGTGAAAGTAGTATGATTTTGTAAAGCGTTGAGATTCGTTTTGGTTAGGCGCTATAATAAAAAACCCCTTAAAATTTTTAAAAAATTATTTCAAAAAGCCTCTGGAAAACGTGTTTTAAAAAAAACGTGCCAAAGTGAAAGGGGCGTGGGGGGTTTGGCCCAAACCCCAAAAAAAGATTTAAAACGTTACCACCTTGGTTTTTAATTTTTTTTTGCTTTTTTTTTTTTTTTTTTTGAAGACAACCAAAAAGGGAAAAAAGGAAAAAAAAAACAGACATGGCTAAATTGCTTTCACCCCAAAGGGGAGACCCCAAAAAAGAAAAAAAATTAAAAAGCAAAAACAACGACAACAAAAAACAACAGCAAACAATAAACACAAACCCCCCCAAAAAAAAAAAAACGACAGGAAAAACAAAACAACCCGCGGCAAAAACCCCCTAAAAAACAATAAATAAAAAACAGTAACAATAAAAAAACTAAAAAACAAGAACTTAAGACCGGGGACAACCCAAACCCCAAAGACAAACCCCCAAGGGGTCAAAACCAAAAGGGCCCCCCAACAAACAGCAGCCCAAAAAAAAAACAAAAAACAGCAACAAAAATATCAGCCCGCCAGGCAACCCGAAAAGGGCAAAAAACAACCCAAAAACCCCGAAATAAAACCCCCACCCAAACCCCCAAAAACAAAACAAACCCACTACAACCCAAAAGCTTTAAAGACAAAAAACGAGAACCCCAATTTAAAAAAACAATCATTAAGAAACAGCTCAAACCATGAGAACAACAGCAAAACCCAACAACCCAAAAACAAAAGAAAAAACCGGGAATCAGTCGGTCATTTCCCTTTACCGCTTTGGGGGGGCGTTGGGGGACGTTTATGGGGGCAAAAACCCCCCGGTTTTTTCTCCGGGGGTCTTTTTGTTGGTGGGCCCGTTTTTTAGGGGGGATCTGGCATGGCAAAATTTTTGGGCCCCCTCCTTTATGTTTTCGGACCGTCTTTTTTCTGCCGTCCTCGTCTGCGCCCTTTCCCCTTCCCCAAAGGTACCCCTTTAAGGTGGTTTTGGAGGGGGGTGTTTTTGGACGGGGACGGGGCCAAACCATTCCCTCTTTCCTTTTTTTGAAAGGTTGCCAGAAAGTGGTTTGTGGGGCCCCGCTAGGTTTTGTGGGGCCCGGTTCCCCCCACATTAAACATTGGTCTTGTGTTTTTGTAGGGGATGCAGATAGTTTTCCCCCCCAGGCACCCGGTCCCCAAACGCCTGGAATTTTTCTTTCTGTTTTTGGCCATCAGTGTCCAGTCCCAACCCCTAAAAAAGGATGGGGGCCAAAATTTACTTTTTAGAGCCGGAATTTTTTGTGTGGAATTTGCTGTTGCTCCTTCCACCCCCTATTCCGTCTGGCCATCGCTGCGGGTGCAGTGTTTTTATTTCCCGAAATTAGATTTCAGCTGGGCAGGTGCCCCCTTTGGACAAAGGGGTTTTTTCCCCAAGTCCTGAAAAAATGGGCCTTTTTTCTTTTTCCGTTGGGCTCACCCTTCAAGGTTATTTTTGGCCAAATGGGTGGGGAGTCGTGTGTTGACCATGTTTTTGATTTCTCTTTTGCTGACCCCCCAAACCGTAGGCATGCCCTGGGCCCTGCCCCCAATAGCAACCCCCCCCAAAAAAACGTAGCAGCAAAAACAACCCTTTAGCAACAACATCCCAAAACCCAAAAACTAAACTTTAGGGAAAACCCAAAAACCCAAAAACCAAAGGGCAACAACCCGAAACGAATGACAACAGCAAAAAAAAAACAATAAGGAAAAAACACCAACAAAAGGGAGTTTAACCCGGGGAATTTAAAAAACAGCAATAACAAAACAGCAAAAAAAGGGCGCATGAAAAACAACAACAAAAAAGGACAACAAGAACCAGACGTAACAACAGCAGACAGCTGTTTGTTAAAAGCAAACCCAAAAGGGAAGAGCCCAAAAACAACAACAACAAAAAACCCAAAAAAACAAAAAAATCCCCAATTAGGAGCAGCCCCCGCAACAAATTTAAAGGAACAACCAAAACAACTTACTACTACTACTACTACTACTACTACTCTAACACACTACACAACTTCTATACTGCTGCGCTGCCTGCTGCTACAACCACTGCTACTATTAGCACCACTAAAACTACTACTACTACCACCACCACCAACCACCACCACCACCACCACCACCACCACCAACAACAACAACAACAACAACATCTGCCTATTCTAAGGCTTACCAGAAGAAACTGAGTCAGTTTCTTGTAGTGGACATAAACGTCATCATCCACTCTCACAAACCACCGGAAGTGACGTCCAAAGTGTTGGTGCATGTGACGCAGCATGGCTAAACTCTTCTGACGTGGAGGAGAAACGGCGTCATCGACGTCAGTGAGCTCCACTACGGCAGACCGCGAATTATCTTGATGGGCTCTGACCCTGGTGCCACTGGAAGACAGAACAGAGAGGGTATACAGACCACAGAACAGTCACTGAATACAGACCACAGAACAGTCACTGAATACAGACCACAGAACAGTCACTGAATACAGACCACAGAACAGTCACTGAATACAGACCACAGAACAGTCACTGAATACAGACGACTGAACAGTCACTGAATACAGACACAGAACAGTCACTGAATACAGACCACAGAACAGTCACTGAATACAGACGACTGAACAGTCACTGAATACAGACCACAGAACAGTCACTGAATACAGACGACTGAACAGTCACTGAATACAGACCACAGAACAATCACTGAATACAGACCACAGAACAGTCACTGAATACAGACGACTGAACAGTCACTGAATACAGACCACAGAACAGTCACTGAATACAGACGACTGAACAGTCACTGAATACAGACCACAGAACAGTCACTGAATACAGACGACTGAACAGTCACTGAATACAGACTGACAGAACAGTCACTGAATACAGACCACAGAACAGTCACTGAATACAGACGACTGAACAGTCACTGAATACAGACCACAGAACAGTCACTGAATACAGACGACTGAACAGTCACTGAATACAGACCACAGAACAGTCACTGAATACAGACGACAGAACAGCCACTGAATACAGACGACAGAACAGTCACTGAATACAGACGACAGAACGGTCACTGAATATAGACGACAGAACAGTCACTGAATACAGACCACAGAACAGTCACTGAATACAGACGACAGAACAGTCACTGAATACAGACAAAAGAACAGTCACTGAATACAGACTGACAGAACAGTCACTGAATACAGACTGACAGAACAGTCACTGAATACAGACTGACAGAACATTCACTAAATACAGACTGACAGAACAGTCACTGAATACAGACGACAGAACAGTCACTGAATACAGACTGACAGAACAGTCACTGAATACAGACAGGACAGGCACTGAATACAGACTGACAGAGCGGTCACTGAATACAGACTGACAGAACGGTCACTGAATACAGACTGACAGAGCAGTCACTGAATACAGACGACAGAACAGTCACTGAATACAGACTACAGAACAGTCAATGAATACAGACGACAGAACAGTCACTGAATACAGACTGACTGAACAGTCACTGAATACAGACAGAACAGTTACCGAATACAGACGACAGAACAGTCACTGAATACAGACAGAACAGTCACTGAATACAGACAGAACAGAACAGTCATTGCATACAGACAGACAGAACGGTCATTGAACACAGACTGACAGAACAGTCACTGAATTCAGACGACAGAACAGTCACTGAATACAGACTGACAGAACGGTCACTGAATACAGACTGACAGAATGGTCACTGAATACAGACTGACAGAACAGTCACTGAATACAGACCACAGAACAGTCACTGAAAACAGACGACAGAACAGTCACTGAATACAGACGACAGAACAGTCACTGAATACAGACCACAGAACAGTCACTGAATACAGACGACTGAACAGTCACTGAATACAGACCACAGAACAGTCACTGATACAGACCACAGAACAGTCACTGAATACAGACGACTGAACAGTCACTGAATACAGACCACAGAACAGTCACTGAATACAGACGACTGAACAGTCACTGAATACAGACCACAGAACAGTCACTGAATACAGACGACTGAACAGTCACTGAATACAGACTGACAGAACAGTCACTGAATACAGACCACAGAAACAGTCACTGAATACAGACGACTGAACAGTCACTGAATACAGACCACAGAACAGTCACTGAATACAGACGACTGAACAGTCACTGAATACAGACCACAGAACAGTCACTGAATACAGACCACAGAACAGTCACTGAATACAGACGACAGAACAGTCACTGAATACAGACGACAGAACGGTCACTGAATATAGACAAAAGAACAGTCACTGAATACAGACGACAGAACAGACACTGAATACAGACAAAAGAACAGTCACTGAATACAGACTGACAGAACAGTCACTGAATACAGACTGACAGAACAGTCACTAAATACAGACTGACAGAACAGTCACTGAATACAGACGACAGAACAGTCACTGAATACAGACTGACAGAACAGTCACTGAATACAGACAGGACAGGCACTGAATACAGACTGACAGAGCGCTCACTGAATACAGACTGACAGAACGGTCACTGAATACAGACTGACAGAGCAGTCACTGAATACAGACGACAGAACAGTCACTGAATACAGACGACAGAACAGTCACTGAATACAGACGACAGAACAGTCACTGAATACAGACTGACTGAACAGTCGCTGAATACAGACTGACAGAACAGTCACTGAATACAGACTGACAGAACAGTCACTGAATACAGACAGAACAGTCACTGAATACAGACAGAACGGTCACTGAATACAGACAGAACAGTCACTGAATACAGACCAGAGGGCAATTTTCCAGCGCAACTCCTAAAGGGTGCCCATTATCCCTCACTCCCCCCCCCCTTCCCCCCCCCCCCCCCCCCCCCCCCCCCCCCCCCCCCCCCCCCCCCCCCCCCCCCCACTCCTCGTTCCAAAACATGGTATTCCGGGATACTCGTAGTCAGGCAGCACCCCATCGCTGATCGCCCCACATCTCCAGGAGTCGTTCCCCAGTGACACAGGCTAGACCCACCGTCGACCCTACGGCTGAAAGGCTAACTGTGCCGCATGACACTGACCTCTCACATCAGTGTCCCTCAAAGGAGATCTGCCACCCCTTCCGCGGCTCTCTGCTCTGCAGTACCTTAAGGAGAGTGGCACACGTAGCAAGTTTCCAGGCTTGACAGGCTGCGCAACGCATTGGCTGAATCTGTCTGATACATTGCTAGTGGACGGTTGGCAGAGAAGAACAGCATGCTGTACGGATCATCTTCTCTTACCAATGTCGCTCGCAATATCCAATCAGAATCGCCTTTTGGGATCAGGAGTAGACAATCTATGCAAGTTAACTTCCCTTCCCAAAAGGCAGTTGTTTTCCATCGATGCCGATTCAGTTAGGATTTTGATCACACAGAATATTTCTTAGTTCAAACACGCAGAGAAACACTGAATTGAACGCGCAAAACAGACACACATACTACCACATAAAAGAACGACAGCTGCGAGTCGAAAATCGGTTTTCTCAAAGTAAGCCCGTGTCAGCGAGCCGACTTGCAAGTCCAATACAGCGACGATCCTTAACGCACATGTGCATCAAGTCCAATACAGCGACGATCCTTAACGGCACATGTGCATCAAGTCCAATACAGCGACGATCCTTAACGGCACATATGCATCAAGTCCAATACAGCGACGATCCTTAAGGGCACATGTGCATCAAGTCCAATACAGCGACGATCCTTAACGGCACATGTGCATCAAGTCCAATACAGCGACGATCCTTAACGGCACATGTGCAAGTCCAATACAGCGACGATCCTTAACGGCACGTGTGCAAGTCCAATACAGCGACGATCCTTAACGGCACATGTGCAAGTCCAATACAGCGACGATCCTTAACGGCACATGTGCATCAAGTCCAATACAGCGACGATCCTTAACGGCACATGTGCATCAAGTCCAATACAGCGACGATCCTTAACGGCACATGTGCATCAGCGGAGTCGAACACCAACGTTTACGGGAGATATCGACAACGGCAATAAAGCATCATTGTCTTGCTGTTTACGTCTGACTGCTGCCAAGGTTTTATTCTGCATTAAATTTGGAAAGGAATTTGAAATAAGTCCACCAGTTAACATGAACGAACCAGTTTCAAGACAAACCACGACGCGTTTCGACCTCTTAGGTCTTCTTCAGGCAAGACAGACAACACTCAGGACAACGACAATGGAAAACGAGCCATCACTTCTCTTCTCAGATTCGGAATCCATACCTAATTGCTCCACTTTCTTTGCGAGCCTACAATATGAATTCTGTGGTCGTTTTTGAAAATCACCAACTTTATTCTGTATTGATAAGGTAAGGAACTTCTCATTGTCTTTATTGCAAGCGCAGCTTTCATGCAGAGTGCAAGCGCGCGTAAAGCACGATGAAAGGTCAGGTGGTGAGAATGCCGTAAAGCACGATGAAAGGTCAGGTGTGTGTGAATGCCCTAACGGTGTGTTTTGCGTGTGGCTGGTTGTGGTCTGGGGTGTGTGGTATATCTGAACTCTGTGTCTGTTGTGGTCTGGGGTGTGTGGTATATCTGAACTCTGTGTCTGTTGTGGTCTGGGTGGTGTGGTATATCTGAACTCTGTGTCTGTTGTGGTCTGGGTGTGTGGTATATCTGAACTCTGTGTCTGTTGTGGTATGGGGGGTGTGGTATATCTGAACTCTGTGTCTGTTGTGGTCTGGGGTGTGTGGGATGTCTGAACTCTGTGTCTGTTGTGGTCTGGGGTGTGTGGTATATCTGAAACTCTGTGTCTGTTGTGGTCTGGGTGTGTGGTATTTTCTGAACTCTGTGTCTGTTGTGGTCTGGGGTGTGTGGTATATCTGAACTCTGTGTCTGTTGTGGTCTGGGTGTGTGGTATATCTGAACTCTGTGTCTGTTGTGGTCTGGGTGTGTGGTATATCTGAACTCTGTGTCTGTTGTGGTCTGGGTGTGTGATATATCTGAACTCTGTGTCTGTTTTGTGGTCTGGGGTGTGTGGTATATCTGAACTCTGTGTCTGTTGTGGTCTGGGGTGTGTGGTATATCTGAACTCTGTGTCTGTTGGGGTCGGGGTGTGTGGTATATCTGAACTCTGTGTCTGTTGTGGTCTGGGGTGTGTGGTATATCTGAACTCTGTGTCTGTTGTGGTCTGGGGTGTGTGGTATATCTGAACTCTGTGTCTGTTGTGGTCTGGGGGTGTGGTATATCTGAACTCTGTGTCTGTTGTGGTCTGGGGTGTGTGGTATATCTGAACTCTGTGTCTGTTGTGGTCTGGGTGTGTGGTATATCTGAACTCTGTGTCTGTTGTGGTCTGGGGGTGTGGTATATCTGAACTCTGTGTCTGTTGTGGTCTGGGGTGTGTGGTATATCTGAACTCTGTGTCTGTTGTGGTCTGGGGTGTGTGGTATATCTGAACTGTGTGTCTGTTGTGTCTGGGGTGTGTGGTATATCTGAACTCTGTGTCTGTTGTGGTCTGGGGTGTGTGGATGTCTGAACTCTGTGTCTGTTGTGGTCTGGGTGTGTGGTATGTCTGAACTCTGTGTCTGTTGTGGTCTGGGTGTGTGGTATATCTGAAACTCTGTGTCTGTTGTGGTCTGGGGGTGTGTGGTATATCTGAACTCTGTGTCTGTTGTGGTCTGGGGTGTGTGGTAATCTGAACTCTGTGTCTGTTGTGGTCTGGGTGTGTGGTATATCTGAACTCCTGTGTCTGTTGTGGTCTGGGGTGTGTGGTATGTCCGAACTCTGTGTCTGTGTGGTCTGGGGTGTGTGGTATATCTGAACTCTGTGTCTGTTGTGGTCTGGGGTTGGTGGTATATCTGAACTCTGTGTCTGTTGTGGTCTGGGGTGTGTGGTATATCTGAACTCTGTGTCTGTTGTGGTCTGGGGTGTGTGGTATATCTGAACTCTGTGTCTGTTGTGGTCTGGGGTGTGTGGTATGTCTGAACTCTGTGTCTGTTGTGGTCTGGGGTGTGTGGTATATCTGAACTCTGTGTCTGTTGTGGTCTGGGGTGTGTGGTATATCTGAACTCTGTGTCTGTTGTGGTCTGGGGTGTGTGGTATATCTGAACTCTGTGTCTGTTGTGGTCTGAAGTGTGTGGTATATCTGAACTCTGTGTCTGTTGTGGTCTGGGGTGTGTGGTATGTCTGAACTCTGTGTCTGTTGTGGTCTGGGTGTGTGGTATATCTGAACTCTGTGTCTGTTGTGGTCTGGGGTGTGTGGGATGTCTGAACTGTGTGTCTGTTGTGGTCTGGGTGTGTGGGATGTCTGAACTGTGTGTCTGTTGTGGTCTGGGGTGTGTGGTATATCTGAACTCTGTGTCTGTTGTGGTCTGGGTGTGTGGGATGTCTGAACTCTGTGTCTGTTTGTGGTCTGGGGTGTGTGGTATATCTGAACTCTGTGTCTGTTGTGGTCTGGGTGTGTGGGATGTCTGAACTGTGTGTCTTTGTGGTCTGGGGTGTGTGGGATGTCTGAACTCTGTGTCTGTTGTGGTCTGGGTGTGTGGTATATCTGAACTCTGTGTCTGTTTGTGGTCTGGGGTGTGTGGATGTCTGAACTCTGTGTCTGTTGTGGTCTGGGGTGTGTGGTATATCTGAACTCTGTGTCTGTTGTGGTCTGGGGTGTGTGGTATATCTGAACTCTGTGTCTGTTGTGGTCTGGGTGTGTGGTATATCTGAACTCTGTGTCGTTGTGGTCTGGGGTGTGTGGTATATCTGAACTCTGTGCCTGTCGTGGTCTGGGGTGTGTGGGATATCTGACTCTGTGTCTGTTGTGGTCTGGGGTGTGTGGGATGTCTGAACTCTGTGTCTGTTGTGGTCTGGGGTGTGTGGTATATCTGAACTCTGTGTCTGTTGTGGTCTGGGGTGTGTGGTAATTCTGAACTCTGTGTCTGTTGTGGTCTGGGGTGGTGGTATATCTGGGACTCTGTGTCTGTTGTGGTCTGGGTGTGTGGTATATCTGAACTCTGTGTCTGTTGTGGTCTGGGTGTGGGATGTCTGAACTCTGTGTCTGTTGTGGTCTGGGGTGTGTGGATGTCTGAACTGTGTCTGTTGTGGTCTGGGTGTGTGGTATATCTGAACTCTGTGTCTGTTGTGGTCTGGGGTGTGTGGTATATCTGAACTCGTGTGTCTGTTGGTGGTCTGGGGTGTGTGGATTCTGAACTCTGTGTCTGTTGTGGTCTGGGGTGTGTGGATGTCTGAACTCTGTGTCTGTTGTGGTCTGGGGTGGTTGTGGTATATCTGAACTCTGTGTCTGTTGTGGTCTGGGTGTGTGTAATTCTGAACTCTGTGTCTGTTGTGGTCTGGGGGTTGTGTGGATGTCTGAACTCTGTGTCTGTTGTGTCTGGGGTGTGTGGTATATCTGAACTCTGTGTCTGTTGTGGTCTGGGGGTGTGGTATATCGACTCTGTGTCTGTTGTGGTCTGGGGTGTGTGGTATATCTGAACTTGTGTCTGTTGTGGTCTGGGTGTGTGGTATATCTGAACTCTGTGTCTGTTGTGGTCTGGGATGTGTGGATTCTGAACTCTGTGTCTGTTGTGGTCTGGGGTGTGTGGTATATCTGAACTCTGTGTCTGTTGTGGTCTGGGGTGTGTGGTATATCTGAACTCTGTGTCTGTTGTGGTCTGGGGTGTGTGGATTCTGAACTCTGTGTCTGTTGTGGTCTGGGGTGTGTGGGATGTCTGAACTTTGTGTCTGTTGTGGTCTGGGGTTGTGGTGATTCTGAACTCTGTGTCTGTTTTGGTCTGGGGTGTGTGGTATATCTGACTCTGTGTCTGTTGTGGTCCTGGGTGTGTGGGAATCTGAACTTGTGGTCTGTTGTGGTCTGGGTGTGTGGTATATCTGAACTCTGTGTCTGTTGTGGTCTGGGGTGTGTGGGATGTCTGAACTGTGTGTCTGTTGTGGTCTGGGGTGTGGGTATATCTGAACTCTGTGTCTGTTGTGGTCTGGGTGTGTGGTATATCTGAACTCTGTGTCGTTGTGGTCTGGGGTGTGGGTATATCTGAACTCTGTGTCTGTTGTGGTCTGGGGTGTGTGGGATTCTGAACTCTGTGTCTGTTGTGGTCTGGGGTGTGTGGTATATCTGACTCTGTGTCTGTTGTGGTCTGGGGGTGTGGTATATCTGAACTCTGTGTCCTGTTGTGGTCTGGGGTGTGTGGTATATCTGAACTCTGTGTCTGTTGTGGTCTGGGTGTGTGGTATATCTGAACTGTGTGTCTGTTGTGTCTGGGGTGTGTGGTATATCTGAACTCTGTGTCTGTTGTGGGTCTGGGTGTGTGGTTATATCTGAACTCTGTGTCTGTTGTGGTCTGGGGTGTGTGGTATATCTGAACTCTGTGTCTGTTGTGGTCTGGGGTGTGTGGTATATCTGAACTCTGTGTCTGTTGTGGTCTGGGTGTGTGGTATATCTGAACTCTGTGTCTGTTGTGGTCTGGGGTGGTGGTATATCTGAACTCTGTGTCTGTTGTGGTCTGGGTGTGTGGTATATCTGAACTCTGTGTCTGTTGTGGTCTGGGGTGTGTGGTATATCTGAACTCTGTGTCTGTTGTGGTCTGGGTGTGTGGTATATCTGAACTCTGTGTCTGTTGTGGTCTGGGGTGTGTGGTATATCTGAACTCTGTGTCTGTTGTGGTCTGGGGTGTGTGGTATATCTGAACTCTGTGTCTGTTGTGGTCGGGTGTGTGGTATTCTGAACTCTGTGTCTGTTGTGGTCTGGGGTGTGTGGGTATATCTGAACTCTGTGTCTGTTGTGGTCTGGGGTGTGTGGTATATCTGAACTCTGTGTCTGTGGTGGTCTGGGTGTGTGGTATATCTGAACTCTGTGTCTGTTGTGGTCTGGGGTGTGTGGTATATCTGAACTCTGGTCTGTTGTGGTCTGGGGTGTGTGGTATTCTGAACTCTGTGTCTGTTGTGGTCTGGGTGTGTGGTATATCTGAACTCTGTGTCTGTTGTGGTCTGGGGTGTGTGGATGTCTGAACTGTGTGTCTGTTGTGGTCTGGGTGTGTGGGATTCTGAACTGTGTGTCTGTTGTGGTCTGGGGTGTTGTGGTATATCTGAACTCTGTGTCTGTTGTGGTCTGGGGTGTGTGGGATGTCTGAACTCTGTGTCTGTTGTGGTCTGGGGGTGTGTGGTATATCTGAACTCTGTGTCTGTTGTGGTCTGGGGTGTGTGGATGTCTGAACTTGTGTCTGTTGTGGTCTGGGTGGTGGGTATGTCTGAACTCTGTGTCTGTTGTGGTCTGGGTGTGTGGTATATCTGAACTCTGTGTCTGTTGTGGTCTGGGGTGTGTGGGATGTCTGAACTCTGTGTCTGTTGTGGTCTGGGGTGTGTGGTATATCTGAACTCTGTGTCTGTTGTGGTCTGGGTGTGTGTGGTATATCTGAACTCTGTGTCTGTTGTGGTCTGGGGTGTGTGGTATATCTGAACTCTGTGTCTGTTGTGTCTGGGTGTGGTGGTATATCTGAACTCTGTGCCTGTCGTGTCTGGGGTGTGTGGGATATCTGAACTCTGTGTCTGTTGTGGTCTGGGGTGTGTGGATGTCTGAACTCTGTGTCTGTTGTGGTCTGGGTGTGTGGTATATCTGAACTCTGTTCTGTTGTGGTCTGGGGTGTGTGGTATATCTGAACTCTGTGTCTGTTGTGGTCTGGGGTGTGTGGTATATCTGAACTCTGTGTCTGTTGTGGTCTGGGTGTGTTGGGTATAGTCTGAACTCTGTGTCTGTTGTGGTCTGGGGTGTGTGGAATCTGAACTCTGTGTCTGTGTGGTCTGGGGTTGTGGTATATCTGAACTGTGTGTCTGTTGTGGTCTGGGGTGTGTGGTATATCTGAACTCTGTGTCTGTTGTGGTCTGGGGTGTGTGGTATATCTGAACTGTGTGTCTGTTGTGGTCTGGGGTGTGTGGTATATCTGAACTCTGTGTCTGTTGTGGTCTGGGGTGTGTGGTTAATCTGAACTCTGTGTCTGTTGTGGTCTGGGTGTGTGGTATATCTGAACTCTGTGTCTGTTGTGGTCTGGGGTGTGTGGTATATCTGAACTCTGTGTCTGTTGTGTCTGGGGTGTGTGGTATATCTGAACTCTGTGTCTGTTGTGGTCTGGGGTTGTGGTTATATCTGAACTCTGTGTCTGTTGTGGTCTGGGTGTGTGGGATGTCTGAACTGTGTGTCGTGTGTCTGGGTGTGTGGGATGTCTGACTCTGTGTCTGTTGTGGTCTGGGGTGTGTGGTATATCTGAACTCTGTGTCTGTTGTGGTCTGGGGTGTGTGGTATATCTGATCTGTGTCTGTTGTGGGTCTGGGGTGTGTGGTATATCTGAACTCTGTGTCTGTTGTGGTCTGGGGTGTGTGGTATATCTGAACTCTGTGTCTGTTGTGGTCTGGGGTGTGTGGATGTCTGAACTCTGTGTCTGTTGTGGTCTGGGGTGTGTGGGATGTCTGAACTCTGTGTCTGTTGTGGTCTGGGGTGTGTGGGATGTCTGAACTCTGTGTCTGTTGTGGTCTGGGGTGTGTGGTATATCTGAACTCTGTGTCTGTTGTGGTCTGGGGTGTGTGGGATGTCTGAACTCTGTGTCTGTTTGTGGTCTGGGTGTGTGGGATGTCTGAACTCTGTGTCTGTTGTGGTCTGGGGTGTGTGGATGTCTGAACTCTGTGTCTGTTGTGGTCTGGTGTGTGGTATATCTGAACTCTGTGTCTGTTGTGGTCTGGGGTGTGTGGTATATCTGAACTCTGTGTCTGTGTGGTCTGGGGTGTGTGGGATGTCTGAACTCTGTGTCTGTGTGGTCTGGGTGTGTGGTATATCTGAAGCTCTGTGGGGGGTCTGTTGTGGTCTGGGGTGTGTGGTATATCGGACTCTGTGTCTGTTGTGTCTGGGGTGTGTGGTATATCTGAACTGTGTGTCTGTTGTGGTCTGGGGTGTGTGGTATATCTGAACTCTGTGTCTGTTGTGGTCTGGGATGTGTGGATGTCTGAACTCTGTGTCTGTTGTGGTCTGGGGTGTGTGGTATATCTGAACTCTGTGTCTTTGTGGGTCTGGGGGGTGTGGTATATCGAATCTGTGTCTGTTGTGGTCTGGGGTGTGTGGTATATCTGAACTCTGTGTCTGTTGGTCTGGGGTGTGTGGATGCTGAACTCTGGTCTGTTGTGGTCTGGGGTGTGTGGTAATCTGAACTCTGTGTCTGTTGTGGTCTGGGGTGTGTGGTATATCTGAAACTCTGTGTCCCGTTGTGGTCTGGGTGTGTGGTATATCTGAACTCTGTGTCTGTTGTGGTCTGGGGGTTGTGGTATATCTGAACTTGTGTCCTGTTGTGGTTGGGGGGTGTGGTATATCTGAACCTGTGTCTGTTTGTGGTCTGGGGTGTGTGGGATATCTGAACTCTGTGTCTGTTGTGGTCTGGGGTTGGGGTTTGGTATTCTGAACTCTGTGTTGTTGTGGTCTGGGTGTGTGGTATATCTGAACTCTGTGTCTGTTGTGGTCTGGGGGGTGTATATCTGAACTCTGTGTCTGTTGTGGGCTGGGTGTGTGGATATCTGAACTCTGTGTCTGTTGTGGTCTGGGTGTGTGGTATATCTGAATCTGTGTCTGTTGGGTCGGGTGTGTGGTATATCTGAACTCTGTGTCTGTTGTGGTCTGGGGTGTGTGGTATATCTGAACTCTGTGTTTTGTTGTGGTCTGGGGGGGGGGGTATTCTGAACTTGTGTCTGTTGTGGTCTGGGGGTGTGGGATGTCGGGAAATCTGTTCTGTTTGGTCTGGGGTGTGTGGTATATCTGAACTCTGTGTCTGTTGTGGGTCTGGGGTGTGTGGGATGTCTGAACTGGGTCTGTTGTGGTCTGGGGTGTGTGGGATGTCTGAACTCTGTGTCTGTTGTGGTCTGGGGTGTGGGTATATCTAACTCTGTGTCTGTTGTGGTCTGGGGTGTGTGGTTATCTGAAATCTGTGTCTGTTGTGGTCTGGGGTGTGTGGTTACTGAACTCGTGTCTGTTGTGGTCTGGGGTGTGTGGTATATCGAACTCTGTGGGCTGTTGTGGGTCTGGGGTGTGTGGGAAAAGTCTGAACTCTGTGTCTGTTGTGGTCTGGGGTGTGTGGTATATCTGAAATCTGTGTCTGTTGTGGTCTGGGGTGTGTGGATGTCTGAACTGTGTGTCTGTTGTGGTCTGGGGTGTGTGGGATGTCTGAACTTCTGTTCTGTCTGGGTGTGGTGTGGTATGATCTGAACTCTGTGTCTGTTGTGGTCTGGGTGTGTGGATATCTGAACTCTGTGTCTGTTGTGGTCTGGGGTGTGTGGTATATCTGAACTCTGTGTCTGTTGTGGTCTGGGGTGTGTGGTATATCTGAACTCTGTGTCTGTTTGGTCTGGGTGTGTGGTATATCTGAACTTGTGTCTGTTGTGGTCTGGGGTGTGGTATATCTGAACTCTGTGTCTGTTGTGGTCTGGGGTGTGTGGATTCTGAACTCTGTGTCTGTTGTGGTCTGGGGTGTGTGGGATGTCTGAACTCTGTGTCTGTTGTGGTCTGGGGTGTGTGGATATCTGAACTCTGTGTCTGTTGTGGTCTGGGGTGTGTGGTATATCTGAACTCTGTGTCTGTTGTGGTCTGGGGTGTGTGGTATATCTGAACTCTGTGTCTGTTGTGGTCTGGGGGTGTGGTATATCTGAACTCTGTGTCTGTTGTGGTCTGGGGTGTGTGGTATATCTGAACTCTGTGTCTGTTGTGGTCTGGGGTGTGTGGTATATCTGAACTCTGTGTCTGTTGTGGTCTGGGGGTGTGTGTATATCTGAACTCGGTCTGTTGTGGTCTGGGGTGTGTGGTATATCTGAACTCTGGTCTGTTGTGGTCTGGGTGTGTGGGATGTCTGAACCTGGTCTGTCGTGGTCTGGGGTGTGTGGTATATCTGAACTGTGTGTCTGTTGTGGTCTGGGGTGTGTGGTATATCTGAACTGTGTGTCTGTTGTGGTCTGGGGTGTGTGGTATATCTGAACTGTGTGTCTGTTGTGGTCTGGGGTGTGGGGGATGTCTGAACTGTGTGTCTGTTGTGGTCTGGGGTGTGTGGGATGTCTGAACTCTGTGTCTGTTGTGGTCTGGGGTGTGTGGTATATCTGAAACTGTGTGTCTGTTGTGGTCTGGGGTGTGGGTATATCTGACTCTGTGTCTGTTGTGGTCTGGGGTGTGTGGGATGTCTGAACTCTGTGTCTGTCGTGGTCTGGGGTGTGGGATGTCTGAACTGTGTGTCTGTCGTGGTCGGGTGGTGGGATGTCTGAACTCTGTGTCTGTTGTGGTCTGGGGTGTGTGGTAATCTGACTCTGTGTCTGTTGTGGTCTGGGGTGTGTGGGATGTCTGAACTCTGTGTCTGTTGTGGTCTGGGGTGTGTGGTATGTCTGAACTCTGTGTCTGTTGCGCGCCCTCAATAGTGGTGGCGTGAATTTATTGATGTGCCTGCTTGTCCGTATTATGTATTGTGTACTCGTTATGATTTGATGGCTCAGGCAGCAAAAGAAAAACAACCAAAAAAGGAAGAAACTGAACTTGTTGCCTGGCTGTCTATGTTCGTGAGGTGTGGTGTGTGTAGAGAAAAGACGTACACCCATCCAAACTTCTTGAGGTGAGAGTCAGACAGCAAAACACGCACCGCACACCATCCGTAACAGTGTCCATAAAATAAATATCTCCTAGTCTGCGAGCCGCAGGAGCCAGTGATCATAAAGACAGAAACCTTCAAGACACAGGGGTACTGGTCAAAAGATAAAAGTCACATGAAGTGAACGTTAGCAATAAGTCGATTCCTCACCCAATGCCTCAGTCAATATCAATTCATCACCTAATCTCCTAATCTCAGATCAATCCATTTTCTGTCCAGTGAGTGCATTAGCCTCAACCGCCCTGTCTAGTTCTTCATTCGTCCTGAATGAACCAGTTCCTCTTCCAATGGCTTAGTCTATGCCAGTTCATTATGCACTCCAAAAAATCATCAATAATCAATACCCCGGGCATAATCCACAATCAGGTTAACTCTCAGCCAGATCAATACCCCGTCATAATCCACGATAAGGTTAACTCTCAGCCAGATCAATACCCCGTCATAATCCACGATAAGGTTAACTCTCAGCCAGATCAATACCCCGTCATAATCCACGATAAGGTTAACTCTCAGCCAGATCAATACCCCGTCATAATCCACGATAAGGTTAACTCTCAGCCAGATCAATACCCCGTCATAATCCACGATAAGGTTAACTCTCAGCCAGATCAATACCCCGTCATAATCCACGATAAGGTTAACTCTCAGCCAGATCAATACCCCGTCATAATCCACGATAAGGTTAACTCTCAGCCAGATCAATACCCCGTCATAATCCACGATAAGGTTAACTCTCAGCCAGATCAATACCCCGTCATAATCCACAATAAGGTTAACTCTCAGCCAGATCAATACCCCGTCATAATCCACAATAAGGTTAACTCTCAGCCAGATGATTAACTATCATCAACAATTTAGTTCCGCGCAAAATTACTAAACTTCGCCAAGCATTGCATTCCTTATGATTATATCATTTGCATCAAATCGTCATCCAACTACTTAACCTTCACCAGCAAACCAATCCCCATCTATTTTACATGACTATCATTGAATCGCGCGTGCGCACGCGCACACACACACGCACACACACACACACACACACACACACACACACACACAACACACAACACACACACACACACACACACACACACACACACACACACCACACACACACACACACACAACCCCTCCCCCCCCCACACACACACACACACACACACATGCAATATTGTTGGTGTTTTTTTTCTAGCTGTATACTATATTTGCTTCTTTCTCTTTCTGCTGGCAAAATGTTTAAAATAAAATAAAAAGCTTGACAGCTTATTTTTCAACAATGAAAAAGGATAATCTTGACTTGACTTTAACACACACACACACACACACACACACACACACACACACACACACACACACACACACACCCCACACACACACACACACAGAGAGAGAGAGAGAGAGAGAGAGAGAGAGAGAGAGAGAGAGAGAGAGAGAGAGAGGGAGAGAGAGACAGAGACAGAGACAGACAGACAGACAGACAGACAGACAGACAGATTGACTGACTGACTGACTGACTGACTGACAGAGAGCCGTCCGACTACTTAACCATTATTAACAAAAATTGCTTCCCCATCCAGTCACCTATCCAACCCTGAGAAATTCATGTTCCCACTCAGTCCCTTCACTGAAAACCGTCCCACCACTTCCCCGCCTCATCATCCGACCATCGGTAACAAATCAGCAATTGACTGATATTAATCAGCTATGTCAACAAATCAAGTCCAAATCTGATCACTTGGCACATTTTTAAAAAGAAGAAAGAAGAAGAAGAAGAAGAAGAAGAAGAAGAAGAACGAAAGAAGAAGAAGAAGAAGAAGAAGAAGAAGAAGAAGAAGAAGAAGAAGAAGAAGAATTTCCCCCCCGAATATTAAACCAATGTTGAAAAATCAAATTCTGATCTAATCATTTAACTTTGATTAACGCACCAGCTTCCCCGTTCAAGCACTTAACCATCACCTGGAAAATAGGTCACCATCCATTCAATATCATTATCTAAAAAAGAAGAAAGAAAACTATTAAATGCAGTATTGGAATCCCGGGGATCCATTATTAACAGGCGTGTGTCATTGGACTCCCACGGATCCATTACTAACAGGCGTGTGTCATTGGAATCCCACGGATATATTATTAACAGGCGTGTGTCATTGGAATCCACGGATCATTATTAACAGGCGTGTGTCATTGGAATCCCACGGTTCATTATTAACAGGCCTGTATCATTGGAATCCCACGGATCATTATTAACAGGGTGTGTCATTGGAATCCACGGATCATTATTAACAGACGTGTGTCATTGGGAATCCCACGGATCATTATTAACAGGCGTGTGTCATTGGAATCCCACGGATCATTATTAACAGACGTGTGTCATTGGAATCCCACGGATCATTATTAACAGGCTGTGTCATTGGAATCCCACGGATCATTATTAACAGGCGTGTGTCACTGGAATCCCACAGATCCATTATTAACAGGCCTGTGTCATTGGAATCCCACAGATCCATTATTAACAGGTCTGTGTCATTGGAATCCCACAGATACCATTAATAACAGGCCTGTGTCATTAGAATCCCACAGATCATTATTAACAGGCCTGTGTCATTGGAATCCCACGGATCATTATTAACAGGCGTGTGTCACTGGAATCCCACGGATCCATTATTTAACAGCCGTGTGTCATTGGAATCCCACGGATCATATTAACAGGCCTCTGTCATTGGAATCCCACGGATCCATTATTAATAGGCGTGTGTCATTGGAATCCACGGTCATTATTAACAGACGTGTGTCATTGGAATCCCACGGATTCATTATTAACAGGCCTGTGTCATTGGAATCCCACGGAGCATTATTAACAGGCCTGTGTTATTGGAATCCCACGGATCATTATTAACAGGCCTGTGTTATTGGAATCCCAGGGATCCATTATTAAACAGGCGTGTGTCATTGGAATCCCACGGATCATTATTAACAGGCGTGTGTCATTGGAATCCCACGGATCATTATTAACAGGCGTGTGTCATTGGAATCCCACGGATCATTATTAACAGGCCTCTGTCATTGGATACCACGGATCATTATTAACAGGCTTGTGTCATTGGAATCCCACGGATCATTATTGACAGGCCTCTGTCATTGGAATCCCACGGATCATTATTAACAGGCGTGTGTCATTGGAATCCCACGGATCATTATTAACAGGCGTGTGTCATTGGAATCCCACGGATCATTATTAACAGGCCTCTGTCATTGGAATCCCACGGATCATTATTAACAGGCCTCTGTCACTGGAATCCCACGGATCATTATTAACAGGCGTGTGTCCCAATTGGAATCCCGTGGATCCATTATTAACAGGCCTCTGTCATTGGAATCCCACGGATCCATTATTAACAGGCGTGTGTCATTGGAATCCCACGGATCATTATTAACAGGCCTCTGTCAATAGAATCCCACGGATCCATTATTAACAGGCGTGTGTCATTGGAATCCCACGGATCATTATAACAGGCGTGTGTCATTGGAATCCACGGATCCATTATTAACAGGCGTGTGTCATGGAATCCAATGGATCATTATTAACAGGCGTGTGTCATGGAATCCCACGGATCATTATTAACAGGCGTGTGTCATTGGAATCCCACGGATCATTATTAACAGGCGTGTGTCATTGGAATCCCACGGATCATTATTAACAGGCCTCTGTCATTAGAATCCCACGGATCCATTATTAACAGGCGTGTGTCATTGGAATCCCACGGATCATTATTAACAGGCGTGTGTCATTGGAATCCCACGGATCCATTATTAACAGGCGTGTGTCATTGGAATCCCATGGATCATTATTAACAGGCGTGTGTGTCATTGGAATCGCACGGATCATTATTAATAGGCGTGTGTCATTGGAATCCATGGATCATTATTAACAGGCGTGTGTCATTGGAATCCCACGGATCATTATTAAGAGGCGTGTGTCCCATCCGACCACACAGTCATCAACAGATCAATGGGTGGCAGCACTCCAAAATTTAATGCCCCAAGGCCTTGCTTGAGAAAGTCGAGTATTTATAGACTGGCTGTCATGTGACGTAGCCTCACATCAAGGCATGTGACGCTCCATCACATGTAGTTAGTGATATGAATCATTTCCCCGTGCCACAATTAAAGGAAGAATATATATGGCATTGACTAGTGTAGCGGGCGTCCCCAAAATAATTGTGAGTATGACTCATTCAAGAAACGAAATGTGGCATTGGGTGAAAGTGACCACTGAGTGAGATGTTTAACAAGGGCTGGTAAGGTAAGGTGCTGGTCATGTGTTTTGAACACTGAGTATGCACTCACTAGGAGAAGGGGGGAAGAGTCAGTTTTAACCCAGCAGATGGCCTAGAGACTCGAACCTGTCAGGACGGTGGTCTCGTTGCTGACCAGTCATCACCAGGTGAGCGATAGATAGTTGGGGAAAGCTACAGGGGGAAAACTTAAGGAAAAGAGAAAGAAAGAATTCATATGTTGAATTAAGAAGGTTACTTACACGAACCTTATTCGTGTTTCAGCCCTTCACCCTTTTACCCTTCGCCCTTCTCCCTTCACCTTTCACCCCGTGAGGTGGTTGAAGATGGCCATGGTGTGAGGAACACACCGGTAGTTCAGCCCCAGCAGGTACCACTCCAGGGAGAGGAGTTGAAGCTCGTCGTTTCTCAAGAGACAGAAGAACTCCAGGAAGAGAAGTCGAGACTCGTATCTCCAGGACAGGAGAGTTCGAGGGGGCAGTATATTGTCTCAGAGAGAGAGACAGGGAATTGAGAAAGCGGAGAAGCTTTTACTTGAGGCAGGCAGTCCTCGGTGATTACGGGAGTTATGTATTCTCCTGGTCCGGATTTTTTGGATAACGGAATGTGAAGGCCACGGCTTTATAGAAGCGGAACTAGATTATTTTATCTCTCAGTGTGAGGAGAGATACATGTGGAAGACTGTTTTTTTTCTCTCAGTGTAAAGAGAGATACATGTGGGAAGATTGATTTGTCTCCCGACGTGAGGAGAGATACATGTGTGCAGATTTATTTGTCTCTCAGTGTGGAGAGAGATACAGAGGTAAAATCTGTTTGCAAGTGGATGATGTGATTAGTAAAGTGTTTTCCCTGAAGGAGAGGGGGAGAAGGAAAACATTTCGGTAGTGCTCCTTTTGGGTGATTGGAAAGATTGCGTGTGCGTATGGAGTAAATGCTGTCATGAATGCGGGTATGCAAGAGTGACAGTGTTGACAGTGGTGACCCCGACTCCAGCTTCACCGGCGTAGCTGCCGTTTGTTTCTCCGGAAAAAAAAAAAAAAAAAAAAAAAAAAAAGAAAGATTTCTATTTGTGCCCTTGGGGTTTAAAAAAAAAGATTTATATTTGTACCCTCAAGGGTTTGAGGAAGAAAAGAAAAGGAAAGGTTTCTATTTGTACCTCGGAATTTCTATTTTGTGCCCTCAAGGGTTTGAGGGAAGAAAAAAAAAAGAAAAGTTTAATTATTTATTGTGTATAATTATTTGCATTTGTTGTTGTTTTTTTTCTATTTCTATGTGTGTTTAAGGTGGTTGAGATTTCTTTTGTTTGCTCTACTCCGTTAAGGTTTTTTTTTGGTAGGATTTCTTTTTAAACCCTTCCCCACCTCAGGACCGATAGCCTCAACCTCCTCTTGCTCGAACCTGGCAGCAAGGGGGCAGGGCGTTGAGGAGTCGTTTTCCTTCCCCTAGAGTATTAGAGATTTTGTCCCTTTCCCAGGACTGATAGCCCAACCTCTTCCTGCGTTTTAGCAGGGGGACATGGCGTTTGGGGAGTCAATAGTCTTTCCCTTCTCGTAAATATCTATTTCTTTCGCTTTCCTATTGTTTCATTTTGATTTTTCCCCTTGCCCCTCAGAGTGTGGGATCAACTTCTCCTCCGTCACGCTAATAGTGTAGGTGGTGGAGTTGATTACCGCTCAACCCAAATAAACATCTTATCTTTTGATCATCTTTTTTTCTGGGTGTGGTGCGAGATTTTCTTTGAGTTTGGTGAATGTGCATTTATTGATTGATTGTTTAGTATTTTGTATTATTATTACTGTAGTGTGTGTATATGTGTGCAGTGATTTGTTTTTCCCGTCTCCAGTTTCACGGAGACAGTGACCACTTAGGGTGCTGTCTGTGGGCTTCTTTTGCTTTTCTTGATTTCTGCCTCACTATTCCGGTCCTGTGTTTCCTTTCATTTCCTTATTCACCCCTTTTTCAAACTCTTAACCTTTCTCCTCAATAGGCTCCTATCTAGTTTTCTTTTAACATTTTCATCTTTTAGGTAGGATTTCCGTTAGTTTGTGTTTCTTCCCCTCTTTTTAATGTTGTGATTCCATTTGTTTTGTAAATTTATATTCATTTTTTGTATAAGGCGGTACATTTGTTTGTAAATTCGTTTGAAATAGTAAGAAAGAAAGACTGACAACAAGAACATTTGAGAACTAAAACTTTATAAAGAATTTATTTTCAGAAAACTTTATTGTGTTTATTTTTTTTTTCTTAGGAAAACAGTTTTTGTATTAAACTTCATTTTGTTTTGTAATTCCAATTGATAACAGTTGCAAAATTATTTTGGAAAAATACATTCCTTGGATTTCATATCTGCCCTGTTTTAGTAAGGGTTTTTTTGTTTACACGGAAATTGAATTCTGTATTTGTATATACTATAATTACGGTTTTGTGAAACATAATATCATCATATATCGCCTTATTTTATCTTTACTTTGAGATTGTTTGGTGTTTATATCTGACGATTCATTATGGATGATTTTGATAAATATTTAAACAAGCGGAACGCTTGGGTTTTGATGGAGAAAAACTTACTAACTATGTGCAACAATGCATAGATAGGGCAGACAGGCTAAGAGAAAGAGAAGAATGTCAAAGGAAACTAGAAAGTGAAGAAAGGAAACTAGAAAGAGAAGAAAATAGATTACAGAGGGAAATTGAAATTGAAGAAAAAGACTACAGAGGGAAGCTGAAGATAAAGAACGTCAATTTAAGTTGAGGCAGTTTAGAACTAGAGACTGATGCTGAAATTAAAAGAATACAGCATCAAGAGAACCTCCACAGTTCCACCAGTCGGTTCCGCAGCGCCGCCTCAACCAAAAGCGGCGTATATTCCAAAGTTGCCGCCTTTCGAGGAAAAAACGGATGACATAGATAGTTTTCTTTTCCGATTTGAAAGTCACGCAACGTCTTGTGGTTGGCCAAAGGAAAAGTGGACATGTATATTGCGTCGTTGTTTAAGGGTAGCGCTTTGACACTGTACCACTCACTGGCAGCGAAACAAAATTTACTTGGGATCAGTTGAAAGAAGAACTCCTCAAGAAATTTCATGTTCTGCTGATGTTTTCACGAACGTTTCCGTTCTGTGCGCCCTGAAAAAGGAGAATCGTTTCCGTCGTTTCTGATCCGTATGAGTCATTGTTTGGATCGATGGATCGATTTATCTAAAACGAACAAGACTTTTCAGTCACTGCGAGATCTCCTTCTTAGAGAACAACTTTTCCAGAGCGTGAGCAAAGATCTGGCCACTTTCCTTAAAGAAAGGCAATTTGAAACGTGGAGGAAATGTGTCAGATGGCTGATCAGTATTGTGTCGCTCACCCAGATAAGGGCGTGGCTAGGAAAGGAGAATTTTCCATCTTTGAGTCTCATGCGTCATGTACTATCCCATCAGGACAGGGAAGTTACAGGAAAGGAAATCGTGGGTCATTTTGAGTCCTCAAGGATATACCTATCTAGGAACGGACAGGGATCTTTCCGCGTTCGAGTGACTTTCGTCAATACCAGTACTCACCGCCGGAAAGACCCGTTACTCCTCAGCAAACGTTCCGAGGTCGTGGACAACGACCACCACGTAGACCTTTTGGGCCAGTTCGTGGACAGAACAGAAGTTCACAAAATCAGTCGGCTGCCGATCAGACAATGCGATGTTTCTTTTGTGATGGCAAGTTCCATTTGAGGAAAAATTGCCCTTTCAAACCAAATGATTCAAAACCCGCATTAGTCTCCACTGATTGTGAAGGCCTTGTTTGGCACCAGATCAATCTGTTGATGGACTGGTGTTAGAAAACGGAGCCATCAATGGATTGCAGGCTTCGGTTTTGCGAGACACTGGGTGCACTACTGCGGTTGTACGGAAATCTTTTCGTGCTTCAAGCCCGTATCTCAACACTGTCCAAAGTGTAGGTCGTTTGGAGGCAAGATTGAAACGTTTCCGCTGGCGAAAATTTCAGTCGACACACCGTACTACTCCGGATTTCTTACCGCCTGTGTCATTGATAACCCAGTCTGCGACTTGATATTGGGCAATTTGCCAAGGTGTCGCTACAGTACATGGTGGTGCTGGAGATCGTTTGTTCCTTGTCTTGTGAGTACTAGATCAAACGTCATAGAGCAGGAAAGGATACAAAGCCGCTAAAAGTCTCAAAACTGGATGAACTCCAGATTACCAGATGATTTAAAAGAAATGCAGAGAAAAGACGAGACGCTGACGACATACTTTCTGCTGCTAAACAGACTGTCACTGATGTACCAACGGACAAACCAACGTACATACTGGACTCTGACATTCTCTACAGGTGTGTACCTGGACAGGACAACAGACAAGTTGTGGTTCCAAAACCACTTAGAGAAACAGTACTGCACACGGCTCATGATGCATTGTTCGCTGGTCACTGCGGAATCAAAAGAACATTAAAGAGAGTTCTTGATTCTTTTTATTGGCGGGTGTCACAAAGGAAGTTACGAAATACTGCCGCTCATGTGGACATCTGCCAAAAGACATCTCAGAAAGGTCGCGTCCCATGTGCACCTTTGCACAAAATGCCTCTCATTTCCGTTCCATTTCGGAAGGTAGCTATTGATCTTGTTGGACCGCTACCACTGTCTTCTTCGGGATATCGCTATATCTTGACTTTGGTGGATACAGCAACAAGGTATCCAGAAGCGATTCCACTGAAGAAAATTGATACAGTATCTGTCGCTGAAGCCTTACTTGCAATTTTTTCCAGAGTGGGTCTTCCAGACGAAATTCTCTCGGATTGTGGAACGCAATTCATTTCTGATCTCATGAGAGAAATTTACAGACTGTTGTCAATCTCTTCCAATTTCAACCACGCCATATCATCCCCAATCGAATGGCATGGTTGAACGTTTCAATGGAACGTTAAGTCCATGTTGAGAAAGGTTGCAAGGCAAGAGCCCAGGAATGGGATCGTTTCGTACCGCTTTGCTTTTTGCATACAGGGAAATGCCGAACGAAACGCTGGGATCTCTCCATTTGAGCTTCTTTTCGGACACTCACCAAGGGGACTTTGGATCTATTGATGTCACAATGGACGGAAAAGACGGACATACCTGACAGTAAAACTGTTACCAATACGTTTATGAACTGCATAATCGTTTGAAGGATGCATGTGAGCTTGCTCAACAGTCAGCTGATAGGAAAACAGATGCGTACAAGGTCTTTGCAGACAGAAAAGCAAAGGCACGTTCCTTCAGCGTTGGGGATAAAGTCCTTGTGCTACTAACTAGATGAACATAACAAGCTTCGTGTTATGTGGAAGGGTCCTTTTCAGGTGGTCGAAAAAATTTCTGAAGTAAATTATAAGATCAAAATGGCAAACATGAGAAGGTATTTCATGTGAACATGTTGAAGAAGTATGTTGAACGTACAAATGTTGCCATCAACCAGTCGGTTGAGTGGATATATCCTGTGTCAGAAACTGATGTCAACATGACAGACATTATCAGTGATGAATTTGTACCCAATGTAAACGTACAGGGACAGATCAAAGGTTATGAAAACAGCAAATGTAGGAGTGTTAACATCTACCAGTGCAGATGATGTTGTACCCCTTCCTATTCTGTCTATCAAAGGTGAAACCTATGAGGATGTGGTTCTGTCGAATGATTTGTCTACAAGTCAAACAGAACAGCTCAAAGACATTTTGAAAGACTTTCAGGATGTGTTGACGGATACCCCAGGTACAGAACTGGTATTGAACCCATTAGTATTCAGTTAACTTCTGAAATACCAGTGCGAACCAGACCATACCCCTCCCATTTGCAAAAAAAGAGGTGGTTGAGAGAGAAATCAATGTAATGCTGGATTTAAAGGTGATAGAACCTTCTACGTCTCCGTACAGCTCACCAGTTGTATTGGTGGACAAACCTGATGGATCGGTGCGTTTCTGCATCGATTACAGAAAGTAAATAAGTCACTGTGTTCGATGCCGAGCCTATCCCGGACATTGAAGAACTTCTGTGTCAGCTTCAGAAGGAAATTTTGTGACAGTAGACTGACTAAAGGAATTTCAGTTTACAATTGAACCAGTGCCTGGAACACAAAATGTCATGGCAGATTTATTGTCACGTGTATGAATATTCATGGACAAATGTAACTGTCTTCAAGGGAAAGACTATTCCTGTTTTTGTCTTTCTTAATGATTACGGTGTGATCACTTTTGACGGTGCATTGTATGCTACTGACGATTTAAATCAAGTGGTATTTATGCATAATTGCTTATTGAAGTGACTATTTGTTTTGCAAGCAAACAACTACTTGATGTTGATGTAATACATATTTATTCTTTGATAAACAATGGGAAAAAATCAAGTACTATTTATGTCTAATTTGCTTGTGAAGATGAATATATAATATATGTGTGATGAGCAAATAAACTCTTTAGAAATGTATATACACATGTTTTGATTGTGCAATGAGACAAACCAATTGTTTCATTTGTCATTGTCAACAATGGGAAGCATGTGACTTTTCAATGGCTATAACAGTACATGTGGGGAAAAAGAAACTATGTTTAAATTATGTTTATTTTGTTTATATGTCTATTGAGAACATTCACACTTGGAAGTATTCTCATTTCATGAGGGTTTGAAACATATGATGTGAGACAAAGATCAAGGGAAAATATGTGCTTCACATCTTAATGTATGAACACAATTGGTACTTTGAATTGGTATTATCCTAATTGTTTTATCCATGTATTTGTGAATTGTATTTTGTGAGATGTGGTGATCGATTATGAATGGTTTTTTTTAGAAAGACTGAAAGTTTTGAAATATGCTATTTATGGTGGATCATGATGATTGATTCTATACGTTGATTATTAATTTGGTGAATCATGTGTGATGGTTACCATTTTGAGATTCATGGCTGAAGATGTGTTTAAGTGAAGTTGTATATACTTTAAAAAATTTTCTGGAGAAAATTTTTTCATCCAGGATGGGGGGTGTCATGTGACGTAAGCCTCACATCAAGGCATGTGACGCTCCATCACATGTAGTTAGTGATATGAATCATTTCCCCGTGCCACATTAAAGGAGAATATTCATATGGCTTGACTAGTGTAGCGGGGCGTCCCCAAAATAATTGTGAGTATGACTCATTCAAGAACGAATGTGGTCATGGGTGAAAGTGACCAACTGAGTGAGAGTTTAACAAGGGCTGGTAAGGTAAGGGCTGGTCATTGTGTTTTGAACACTGAGTATGCACTCACTAGGAGAAGGGGGGAAAGAGTCAGTTTTAACCCAGCAGATGGCCTAGAGACTCGAACCTGTCAGGACGGTGGTCCTCGTTGCTGACCAGTCATTACCAGGTGAGCGATAGATATGTTGGGGAAAGCTACAGGGGGGAAAACTTAAGGAAAAGAGAAAGAAAGAATTCATATGTTGAATTAAGAAGGTTACTTACACGAACCTTATTCGTGTTTCAGCCCTTCACCCTTTTACCCTTCGCCCTTCACCTTCACCTTTCACCCCGTGAGGTGGTTGAAGATGGCCATGGTGTGAGGAACACACCGGTAGTTCAGCCCCAGCAGGTACCAACTCCAGGGAGAGGAGTTGAAGCTCGTCGTTTCTCAAGAGACAGAAGAACTCCAGGAAGAGAAGTCGAGACTCGTATCTCAGGACAGGAGAGTTCGAGGGGGCAGTATATATTGTCTCAGAGAGAGAGACAGGGAATTGAGAAAGCGGAGAAGCTTTTACTTGGGCAGGCAGGTCCTCGGTGATTACGGGAGTTATGTATTCTCCTGGTCCGGATTTTTTGGATAACGGAATGTGAAGGCCACGGCTTATAGAAGCGGACTAGATTATTTTATACTCTCAGTGTGAGGAGAGATACATGTGGAAGACTGTTTTTTTTTCTCTCAGTGTAAAGAGAGATACATGTGGGAAGATTGATTTGTCTCCCGACGTGAGGAGAGATACATGTGTGCAGATTTATTTGTCTCTCAGTGTGGAGAGAGATACAGAGGTAAAATCTGTTTACAAGTGGGTGATGTGATTAGTAAAGTGTTTTCCCTGAAGGAGAGGGGGAGAAGGAAAACATTCGGTAGTGCTCCTTTTGGGTGATTGGAAAGATTGCGTGTGCGTATGGAGTAAATGCTGTCATGAATGCGGGTATGCAAGAGTGACAGTGTGACACTGGCGCATATGGAAGTTTATTACGCCTGAAAGTTTATCCTCCTCATTTTCCTTCAAACGGTCATCAAGGTACATACCAGGTTTTTCTAAACGAACAGTTTAACATCAAAGGAATGGAATTACTTTGTTTCTTGGAGCCGGCGCAAAGATAGGGTCACGGGTGAGTGCAAAGGCCTGAAAATGTGTGTCAATTAAGGGGGTCATGCATTTGCAGACTTTTTTTGGTGATTTCATCGGTGAAGATTCCCCCGAACACGGGGAATCATTTGTAGGGAGTTGTTCTATTGATCAGTTTTCATGTTACATTAAATGCTGACTCAAAAAACTGATGGCAGTTCTCAAGACGCTTACATGGATTGTGTAGTTGTTTTAGTGCAAAAATCTGAATTGGTGGCGTGTGCTCTGTCAGACCAGCAACTAACCATCCCCCTTCTAAGTGTTCCTACTGCGCATGCGCACAAATTACCTTGCGTGTCGTCACTTCCTACCTTTGGCTGACGTCAGCAGACTCTTGACTTGCCCGTCCCACGTAGAACAAGAGGCGACCGCTGACCTCACTGACCCCACGTGTTTAAGATGGCGGCAGCTCTGAAGGTCAAGTTTCCGCGTGAGGTCATGACCCCGATCATGACAGTGTCGTCGTATATGGCGGGTCTGAATCACGGGGATGCACGTGCTGAGACTCTGAGGCGGTCAGGAATGGAGGAGTGACAGGTACCCCTCCACAGAGAAGATGGCAGCACCGTCCCCAGTTCCTGGCCAGGAAAATAGCCGCCAATCAGCAGAAGGACCTGCACTCCTCTCTTGCTCCTTAAGTTCTCATGCTGTGGAGGTCTAAGGTTGCCCCCAGGGGTCTGTGGCAGCATTGTGTCGGTAGTTATGTCGTTGAACAGCCACCAACCACACAGTGCTCTGTGCAGCCTTGTGTCGATAGTTGTGTCGTTGAACAGCCACCAATCACAGTGGTCTGTGCAGCCTTGTGTCGTAGTTGTGTCGTTGAACAGCCACCAGCCACAGTGGTCTGTGCAGCCTTGTGTCAGTAGTATGTCGTTGAACAGCCACCAGCCACAGTGCTCAGTGCAGCCTTGTGTCGGTAGTTGTGGTCGTTGAACAGCCACCAGCCACAGTGCTCTGTGCAGCCTTGTGTCGGTAGTTGTGTCGTTGAACAGCCACCAGCCACAGTGCTCTGTGCAGCCTTGTGTCGGTAGTTGTGTCGTTGAACAGCCACCAACCACAGTGGTCCCGTGCAGCCTTGTGTCGGTAGTTGTGTCGTTGAACAGCCACCAACCACAGTGGTCTGTGCAAGCCTTGTGTCGGTAGTTGTGTCGTTGAACAGCCACCAACCACAGTGGTCTGTGCAGCCTTGTGTCGGTAGTTGTGTCGTTGAACAGCCACCAACCACAGTGGTCTGTGCAGCCTTGTGTCGGTAGTTGTGTCGTTGAAAGCCCCAACCACATGGTCTAGCAGCTTGTGTCGGATTGTGCCCGTTGAACAGCACCAACCGTGGTCGGTTCACGTGTGTTCCTGAGGGTAAATAATGTGCATGGAGACATGCGCGCGCGCAAGCATGACACACACACGCATGCACACACACACGCACACGCAAACACACGCGCGCGCGCGCGCGCACGCACGCACGCACGCACGCACGCACGCACGCTCGCACACACACACACACACACACACACACACACAAACACACATAACTATTGGAATAAGTGGTAACATGTGCAATTTTGTAGAATCAGTTTTAGAAAACAGAACCATTCAAACAAAATAGAACATGTACATTCAAATCCAAGAAAATTACAAATGCGTCTTCCGCAAGGATCAAAAATTCTCCCCAATTTTATTCAATATCTTAATGACAGATTTACCCAAAGGCCTATGTAAAGATACAGTGTTAGCACAGTTTGCTGGTGATATATGCCTATGGATCAAGTTTACTATGAAAAGAAAACTCCTTTTAGATGGCTAACCTACATACTAATTAAATACTAACATGAACTGATAAAATCGTTTGCTTTTTAATTGAAAACGGGCTTGTACTTTCAGTAGAAAAAACAAACAAATATTATGCTCTTCAATGCTGGACATGACCCGGAGAAACTCCCTTCATTTACTTTAGATGTTACTGCTTTAGAGTAAAGTAAAAACTGTTAAATTCATAGATGTATATTTAACATCCAAACTTTCTTGGAATGTACATATTGAATATATCTTAAAAAAAGCAAGGAAAAGTTTAAACTTTTTTGAAATTATAAACAAACAACGGTGGGGGCAAGACACACATACTTTAACTTTATTATCTACTGCTCTTGTGCGTTCACGATTAATCTATGCTCAAGAAGTCTTTTTCAGCGCTCCACAAAATCTATTAAATAAACTACAGAGTATTGACTGCAAGGCTTACAAACTTGCTCTTGAGTTCCCACACATACACCTAACATAGGAACATACAGTGAAATCGGAATGTTGCCTCCGAAAAGCCTTAAGAAAAGCATGTGGGTTCAAAATTCATATTAAAGTATTTCACAGGATAACTTCTGTGCAAATGAAGTATCATTAATTCAGAAATAGATTTCGTGAAACGGGCCAGAAGAATACAATCTGCAAAATCAATCCAGTCATTTGCCTCTAACCTCCTAAAAGATTATAAATGAAACAAAAATTGCTAATAAGCTGTCCTTTTTACCTTTTCCAAGATGGAAGCAAGCCAGAGCTACCTTGATACAAATTATGCAAATGTGTCCAAAAAAAAAAAGATCCACCTTATATATTGAAAAATGTCATCGATATCCATTTAGAAAATACATACAAACACTATTTGAAAATCTACACGGATGGTTCAGTGCTAGATAATCTAGATACAGGAGCAGCATTTATAGTACATGATTTAAGAGTGGAAAAGTTGTACCATCTTGTTAGACATCTTCAATATTCAGTGCTGAGCTAGGTGCTATTTTGTTTGTCTCTACACCACGTCTTGAGTTTTCCTATTAACTCTTGTATGCCCCGATTTTAAATCGGCCCTTAGCGCAATTCAGTCTTCCAATCCAAAAATACGTGTTGAGATGACAACAGAAAATACACCCTATCATACATCTTCTGTCAGCTAAATGGATTACAGTTACATTTTGCTGGGTACCTTTTCATTGGAATTTCAGCAAATGAGAGGGTCGATCAGGCTGAAAAAGGCAGCCCAAAATGTCGAAGGATCAATACCACTTGACATTCCCTTAGATTTAAGTGAATGCTATTCTTTAATAAACGAAGCGTCCAGTAAAAGATTTAGAAATGTATTAGATAACTCAGAAATTAACTATTACACAACTGTATTAAACCCAATTCTGGAAAAATATATTGGCCTCATCAAGACCCGACCTTGCCTCCATACTTAGAAAAATACAAGCTTAATGCACAGAATGCGTTTGAATTCACTTCGAACAAGATTCAGCAAAAATGTTACATGTATGTGTGGAGAAAGAGTTGGAGTTGAACATCTATTAATTTACTGTCCAAGATAAATTGTTGACGAATTGTTGATAGATCATTGACAATAATGAATAAATATACAACTACCAAAATAATAGTGCCTTAATCATTAAAAAAAATGCTGACAATAAATGAATAAATATACAAATCCCCAAACAACAATGGCCTTTATCGGCCAGTAAAAAAATGTTGACGATAAATGAATAAGCATACAACCCCTAACACTATAGTAGCTTTAATAAGTCAGCAAAAATGTGCTAAATATACCTATGAAAAACAAACTCCATCACCGTGTCCAGTGTCGAGCCATTCTGTTGTAAAAGTGAGCCCAGTACTGTATGCAGGCCTATAGTAATAGTGCTCCATTCAGGAACAAAAATAAACCTGTGAATGGTGGTGCTCGTTTTCAAACGGTAGCACATAATGGGTGGATGAGCGAGAGAGAGAGAGGAGAGAGAGGAGAGAGAGGAGAGAGAGAGAGAGAGAGAGAGAGAGAGAGAGAGAGAGAGAGAGAGAGATTAGGCGACAACTCTCTTCATTAGTCCACCTGACCTTATATTGCTGTCTGGCGAAAAACTGATGCTAAAGCGTGTCTGGAGTTGTACTGTCTTCAACTATCAGTGGAACAGCAACGGCAAGGCTGCGGGATGAAGACGGCAGTTGCTTGACGGTGGCGTCTTTCGCCGGTGGGCTCTGCAGTCATGAAATAAGGTCTAGCACACCCATGCCAACGCTCCCTTCCAGGTTCTGTTGTGTCACATCCAAAGGTCGCTACATCATGGCATTTGTCAGGGAGCAACTGTGCACCTCATGACGGCCCATTTTAGTGTCAGGGAGCAACTGTGCACCTCATGACGGCCCATTTTAAGTGTCAGCTTGAACTGTGCACCTCATGACGGCCCATTTTAGTGTCAGCTTGAACTGTGCACCTCATGACGGCCCATTTTAGTGTCAGCTTGAACTGTGCACCTCATGACGGCCCATTTTAGTGTCAGCTTGACCTGTGCACCTCATGACGGCCCATTTTAGTGTCAGGGAGCAACTGTGCACCTCATGACGGCCCATTTTAGTGTCAGCTTGAACTGTGCACCTCATGACGGCCCATTTTAGTGTCAGCTTGAACTGTGCACCACATGACGGCCCATTTTAGTGTCAGCTTGACCTGTGCACCTTATGACGGCCCATTTTAGTGTCAGCTTGAAATGCAGACTTTTGTACAAATCAGCTCTCATGTCATCATCAGCAAACAAAGGCGAAGTTCGCGCACTGGACAACGCCCGGCGAATTTGCGTGAGAGCCTTGACTGTGACATGGACGGCTCATTCCGCATGACTGACTGACTGCCGGTGGAGAACGTGCATTTCATGAGAGCCTTGACTGTGACATGGACGGCTCATTCCGCGTGACTGACTGACTGCCGGTGGAGAACGTGCATTTCATGAGAGCCTTGACTGTGACTGGACGGCTCATTCCGCGTGACTGACTGACTGCCGGTGGAGAACGTGCATTTCATGAGAGCCTTGACTGTGACATGGACGGCTCATTCCGCGTGACTGACTGACTGCCGGTGGAGAACGTGCATTTCATGGGCAGCATCTACCCGGCATCCACCGCATGGAGAAGTCTCTCTCTCTCTCTCTCTCTCTCTCTCTCTCTCTCTCTCTCTCTCTCTCTCTCTCTCTCTCTCTCTCTCTCTCTCTCTGTGTGTAGGTGGCACAAAGATCGGTAAACACGGCCATGGCGTCCAAATCGGCACCGAATGGAATTCACCCCCAGTCCCTCGTGTTCAGAAGAGTAGAGTGGTCATCTTCAGCAATGACTGTGACCCTTCACTGTGTGCACAAAACTGTTGAAGGTCAACAGGTGCTGGAACTAATCGAGGAATACGGCACACAGAGAGAGAGAGGAGAGAGGAGGAAGAGAGGAGGAGAAGGGGGAAGAGGGGAGGGGGGTGCGGATAGGGTAATTCATTCAAAAGGCCATACCCCCTCATAAAGGGGGGTGGTGTGACATAAAAGTCAAGAAATCGACACCATAAAACCAAAAAGGAGACCAATATGGGTTTTGAGTAAAGAAATCTATATGAACATATAGAAAAGGAGAACGTATCAATTAGGAAAGCAAATGACGGATTTAGAACCCCTTGAAAAATTTGGGCAAATTGGGTTTATAACATCTTCGTTATCAAAAGTGAAGCAAAAAAATTCAAAACTCTGAAGGTGTCTTTGCATTTTGAGGGGATAAACTGGTTTCTGTTGTACCAACTCTAAAGGTGTCTATGACTTTTTGGGAAAAACTGGTTTTTTTTGTGTTCCGGGAAAGCAGAAAGCACAAAATGAACCCTTTCGCGGGCCTTTTTACACAAGGACAAAAAAGTTAATCTCTGTCACTCTTGTGATAACGATGTCGATGAACGTTAATATAAACAATCCAAATCAAAATTTTGTCATTTTTCTCAAATGACGGGGCTTTTTTATGATCATCGGGGAATTGCGTAACGGTTAAATTGTTTAAAAATCAAATAATCAATGTAAAGTTAAAGTGTTATACAAATGAAACCTATGACTGTCTTGAATGTGTCATCTAAATCTTCCCATCAACAATCGATAACCCAGCCGAAGTGTTTGTAAAAACATCTGTTTCCCAAAACCCCCCGGGTTTAAACCCAGAAAACCAACCAATTCAATAGTCTCCTTTTAACCCTTTTTCAACCCGTTTACCTTACCACTTATCCCAAAATTTAAAAAACTTTATTGGTTTTTTTCCCCCCTCTTGTTTCTTCATCCAAGTAAATTTAACCCCTAACCTTTCCATTTTTTCAAGAATTAATACATTGGTATCTTCGTTTCGTTTGTTGATCGTTGGTGTCTGTGTGGCAACACTTTAATTTTTTTTTAGGGAAAAAATGACTTTTCGGTGATGGTGCATTTTCTAAGCCCCCTACTTCAGCCCTACGTAAACGGGGCCCAACCCGGAAATCAAACTTTGTAAATACATGAAAAAAATTTTTCCTAACAAATTTTCTCTGCTTTTCTTTTTAAGCATGTTGGCCCCGCTTGAAATTTTTCAAACGGGACAAAAAAATTTCGTGGGTGAAAAAAATTCCCGGGGAAAAAATTTTTTTTAAAGAGGCCCCCTTCATTTAATCCTTTTTTTCCCCCTTTTTTTTTGGGGTTTTTTCTTTTAATTTTTTTCCCCCGTGCGGAGGGAAAAAAAAAAATTTTTTAAAACCCCTTTTTGGGGGGCCGGGGGGGGGGGGGGGGCCCCCCCCAAAAAAAGCGGGGGGGGGGGTTTTTTTGGTTACCCAAAACCCCTTTTAAAAGCAAAAATTTTTTGCAAAGCCCCCCAAAAAACCGGGAAAATTTTTTTTTTTTCCCCCAAGCCGCCCCTTTTTCTGTTTTTTGGGGGGGTTTTTGGAGAAAGTGGGGGGGGCCCCAAAAATTTTTTGGGGGGGGGGGTTTTGGGGAGGAAAGCCCCCGGGAAAAAGGGGGGGGAAAAAATTTTTTTTAAAACAAAAAAAAAACCCCTTTTCCCCCTTTTTTTAAAAGAGGGGGGTTTGTTTTTAAAGGGGAAAAAAAAAGGGGGGTGGGGGAAAAAATTGGGGGGGTTTTGGGGGTTTTTGAAAAGTTTTGCCAAAATTTTTGGGGGAACTTTGAAAAGAGGGGAAGGGGGGTTTTTGGGGGTTAAAAAATTTTGTTGGGAAAGGGTTTTTGTTTGGGGTTTTTTTGAAAGTGGTTTGGGGGTTTTTGGAATTATTTTAAAATTTAAAGTTTTTTAATTTTAAAAAAAAATTTTTTTTTTTTTTTGTTAAACCCCCCTTTTAAATTTTTTAAATTGTTTTTTTTCCCACTGTTTTTGGACCCCCCCTAATTTTCTTCCTTTTATTCATAAACATTTTTCAAAATTTTTAAAACCGGCCAAAAATCTTTTAAAAACCCAAAATTTTAATTTTTTAAGGTTTTCTTTAAAAAAATTTTTTTTTAAATTCTTTTCCCCCCCATCCTGCCCCCTTTTAAAATGTTTATATCTTATTTTTTTTTTCCCCAAAATGATCGGACTTATTAGGATTTTTTTTTTTAAAAAAGGGGGGGAAAAGATTAATTCAGCCATTTCAGAAAGTTCCCATGGAAAAAAGGGAAAAAAAAAATTAAAAATTTTTAACCTAATGAAAAAGAGGCTCCTTCCCCCTTTTCCCTTTTTTTTTGTGTTGATCAGCTTTATCGAATTTTTTAACAGTCTTGAAATTTTCACAATGAAAATGTCTCTAAAAGTCTCGAAAAATTTTTTCACCTGCAATGAAAATGTTTGAACCCCGTAATTTTCGGTTTGTTTTAGGATTTCCAGTTTTTTTATAAACACACACACACACACACACACACACACCCCACACACACACCACACACACACACCCAAAAACCCCACACCGGGCATGACCAAAAAGTCCCTTCTGCCTTAACCCCCTTCCCGCCTGTTAATGTATCAGGCTTTTTGGTATCTCCGTGCCAATTGTAAAAATTTTCAGGGGGATTGCACAAAAAAAGCTGGGGCTATCAAGATCGGGGGTGCTCCAAAACACTCCCCCGATTTTGAATACTAATTACAGTTAACAGGACAAACGGACCCCAAGGCAGTGCATTGGAGAATTGGTAATAAGACCTGACCCTGTTTTGTCCCTTGGTCAAAATTGGCTACAGACGGTGGGTTTCTGACCCCAGTTTTCTTACAAAGTGACGGTTCTAACTGGTTTAGGGGTGGCTGAGTCGTTACGTGCTTTTCGTAAGAAAACGTTTTTCAAAACTGGTATCAGAGGGGGGGGGTGTTAGAGACCATGTTCCATTTGGGAAACACGAAGCGGTGGACAAATCATGGTTTGGTTTCTGTTTTTTAAAATAATGCGCATTTTTTTGCTCTCTAATGGGTGAAAAAAACCCCCGGGGACCAAATGCGAATCCAAAAGGGCAACAATTCCCCGGCAGTCAAGGGTTAAAGAAAAGGACTCTATCGAATTCAGTGTCTTTTTGTGCCATTTTGTCCGTACACAGATCGCGGGCCCCCCACAAACCCCCCAACCCTCCTTTTCCCTTTTTCCACCAAAAAGTCCCTTTTGATCGTAAAAACGGGTTTTTATATCATCCCTTGTCGAAACTGAGTCGTTTTTAGTCTTTTTGGGGGGGCCAGGTCGGTGACTTTTTGCCCATGAGGGGGTACCTTTGCCGATGGGCGGTGACCTTTTCCGCGGCTCCTCAACCCCCTTTGAAGGGGCAATTAAACTGCTCGCAATCGTTTTTACTTCCTGTTCCATCTTCAAGTTGGGGTTCATTTGTTCACTCCCCCAAATTCAGGTCGCCATGTTGTCGTTGTTGGGCGGGTCCCGGGCCCGCGGGGAAAGGGGAACTCCGGTAACTGATCCCCCTTTTTCGGGGGGGGGGGGGGGGGGGGGGGGGGGGGGGGTTAGGTCCTGGGTTGCTTTTTGGCACCAACCCCAAGTAGAACTGTCCCCACAACGGTAGGACAGCAGCAAGCCAAAAGGGAAAGCCGGGCCACGCCCCGGAAAAATGGCGCCCCCCGGTGTTTTCCTTGCCTGTTTTTTAAAAAAAATTTAAAAAAAAACCCGGAAACGGGTTAAAAAAGTTGGCAAGAAAACGGGGCCCCCGGGGAACAGTTCTTTAAGCCCGTTTAAACCCTGTGAAGACATGGTGATTAAAACAAGTCTGTGAAATCATTTTTAAAAACATGGTGATTAAAAAAAATGTCTTTTGGCAATCATTGTTAAACATGGTGATTAAAACAATGTCTGTGACATCATTGTTAAAGACATGGTGATTAAAACAATGTCTGTGACAATCATTGTTAAAGACATGGTGATTAAAACAATGTCTGTGACATTTATTGTTAAAGACATGGTGAATTTTAAAAAAATGTCTGTGACAATCATTGTTGAAGACATGGTGATTAAACAATGTCTGTGACAATCATTGTTAAAGACATGGTGATTAAAACAATGTCTGTGACAAACATTGTTAAGACATGGTGATTAAACAATGTCTGTGACAAACATTGTTGAAAACATGGGGATTAAACAATGTCTGTGACAAACATTGTTAAAGACATGGGTATTCAATGTCTGTACAATCATTGTTGAAGACATGGTGATTAAACAATGTCTGTGACAATCATTGTTAAAGACATGGTGATTTAAAACAATGTCTGTGACAATCATTGTTGAGAAGACATGGTGATTAAACAATGTCTGTGACAATCATTGTTGAGACATGGTGATTAACAATGTCTGTGACAATCATTGTTGAAACATGGTGATTAAAAAAATGTCTGTGACAAACATTGTTGAAGACATGGTGATTAAACAATGTCTGTGACAATCATTGTTGAAGACATGGTGATTAAACAATGTCTGTGACAATCATTGTTAAAGACATGGTGATTAAAACAATGTCTGTGACAATCATTGTTGAAGACATGGTGATTAAACAATGTCTGTGACAATCATTGTTAAAGACATGGTGATTAAAACATGTCTGTGACAATCATTGTTGAAGACATGGTGATTAAACAATGTCTGTGACAATCATTGTTGAAGACATGGTGATTAAACAATGTCTGTGACAATCATTGTTAAAGACATGGTGATTAAAACAATGTCTGTGACAATCATTGTTGAAGACATGGTGATTAAACAATGTCTGTGACAATCATTGTTGAAGACATGGTGATTAAACAATGTCTGTGACAATCATGTTGAAGACATGGTGATTAAAACAATGTCTGTGACAATCATTGTGAAGACATGGTGATTAACAATGTCTGTGACAATCATCGTTGAAGACATGTGATTAAAACAATGTCTGTGACAATCATCGTTAAAGACATGGTGATTAAACAATGTCTGTGACAATCATGTTGAAGACATGGTGATAAAAACAATGTCTGTGACAATCATCGATGAAGACATGGTGATTAAACAATGTCTGTGACAATCATTGTTGAAGACATTGTGATTAAACAATGTCTGTGACATTCATGTAAAGACATGGTGATTTAAAACAAGTCTGTGACAATCATTGTTGAAGACATGGTGAATAAACAATGTCTTGGACAATCATTGTTAAAGACATGGTGATTAAACAATGTCTGTGACAATCATTGTTAAAGACATGGTGATTTAAACAATGTCTGTGACAATCATTGTTGAAGACATGGTGATTAAACAATGTCTGTGACATCATTGTTGAAAGACATGGTGATTAAAACAATGTCTGTGACAATCATCGTTTGAGACATGGTGATTAATACAATGGTCTGTGACAATCATTTGTTGAGACATGGTGACTAAACAATGTCTGTGACAATCATTGTTGAAGACATGGTGACTAAAACAATGTCTGTGACAATCATTGTTGAAGACATGGTGATTTAAAACAATGTCTGTGACAATCATCGATGCACCAGCAGACTTCATCAAAAGAAAACACACTACGAATCAGAGATCACACAACATATCACTCACCCCCAGAGAGGGAGGAGAGAGAGAGGAGAGAGAGAGAGAGAGAGAGAGAGAGAGAGAGGAGAGAGAGAGAGAGAGACAAGAGAGACAGACAGCAGGA
>CM031624.1:59817296-59838603 GCA_018398815.1 Conus ventricosus | reverse complement strand
ATCTGTACGGGGGAAAAAGACTACAACTTTGGATTCTCTCTTGAGGGGCACATAAGACCGTATGGCGAAAGCTTGGCTGTGTCTGGAGTGGCACTGTCTTCGTCTGTCCGTGGCAGGGCTGGTTGGGTCTGTGGGGTGTGCTCGGCAGCTGGGGGGTGGTGTTCTTCGCCGGTGGGCTTTGCAGTCATGAAATACGGGCTGGTACACCCATGGGGATGCTACTTTAAGGCTGTTATGAGCTGCATCCTGTAGTCTAATTTACCTCTGTTCAGGAGCAGTTATGTCCCTTGATATCTTAATGGAGTGTCCTGTGCGTGCCTGTACCCATCGTCAACACAGCGCAGGCCTCCAAGGGTGGTACAGGACTGCTCTAAAGGCAGGCGAAGACAGTGCTTCTCTGGGTCCTCCCCAGCACCTTCGGGTGTTTCTTTTTCTTCTTTGCCTTAACTAGGCTGACCCTGGAGAAAGGTCCAGTGACGGTGAGGAAAGACCCACTGACCACAGGGAAAGTCCTGTTGACAGTGGGAAAGACTACAACTTTGGATTCTCTCTGAGGGCACATAAGACCGTATGGCGAAAGCTTGGCTGTGTCTGGAGTGGCACTGTCTTCGTCTGTCCGTGGGCAGGGCTGGTTGGGTCTGTGGGGTGTGCTCGGCAGCTGGGGGGTGGTGTTCTTCGCCGGTGGCTTTGCAGTCATGAAATACGGGCTGGTACACCCATGGGGATGCTACTTTAAGGCTGTTATGAGCTGCATCCTGTAGTCTAATTTACCTCTGTTCAGGAGCAGTTATGTCCCTTGATATCTTAATGGAGTGTCCTGTGCGTGCCTGTACCCATCGTCAAACACAGCGCAGGCCTCCAAGGGTGGTACAGGACTGCTCTAAAGGCAGGCGAAGACAGTGCTTCTCTGGGTCCTCCCCAGCACCTTCGGGTGTTTCTTTTTCTTCTTTGCCTTAACTAGGCTGACCCTGGAGAAAGGTCCAGTGACGGTGAGGAAAGACCCACTGACCACAGGGAAAGTCCTGTTGACAGTGGGAAAGACTACAACTTTGGATTCTCTCTTGAGGGCACATAAGACCGTATGGCGAAAGCTTGGCTGTGTCTGGAGTGGCACTGTCTTCGTCTGTCCGTGGGCAGGGCTGGTTGGGTCTGTGGGGTGTGCTCGGCAGCTGGGGGGTGGTGTTCTTCGCCGGTGGGCTTTGCAGTCATGAAATACGGGCTGGTACACCCATGGGGATGCTACTTTAAGGCTGTTATGAGCTGCATCCTGTAGTCTAATTTACCTCTGTTCAGGAGCAGTTATGTCCCTTGATATCTTAATGGAGTGTCCTGTGCGTGCCTGTACCCATCGTCAACACAGCGCAGGCCTCCAAGGGTGGTACAGGACTGCTCTAAAGGCAGGCGAAGACAGTGCTTCTCTGGGTCCTCCCCAGCACCTTCGGGTGTTTCTTTTTCTTTTTTCTTCATATATGCCTGGAATCTTCAGTACACTTCATTTCCGCTAAAAATGAAATAGACTACATATATCCAGCTACAAAAAATACGCCCCCAAAATAATTGTTCAAAGAGACGAAGAACTTCCTCAGCTCAGTGCTCAGCAGTCAACCTGACATGATGAAATAAACCCATTAACCGCATATTTATAAGAAAAAAAATTGTTAGTTATTGCGCAAGAGGATATGGACCAACAGATCACATGACAAAACACGACGCGTTTCGACCCTTCAGGTCTCCTTCAGGTAACACAGCCAACACTCAGGACAATGGAAAGGAAGAACGAGCCATCACTTATCTTCTCGTATTCGGCGCAAGATGGGTGTAGAATTAAAACGAGACCGACGGGAAGGGGACCATGGGAGTGAGAATAATAATGATAACAATAGTAACAATGAAAACAATAGTAAAAATAGTAACGACAGTGGTGATGATAAAAATATTTCAATGATACGGGGCTACTACCACTTTCTGGTGATAATATGACGAAAGCAGTTTTAGCATTAACAGTGGCCAAACACAGAAGGGGAGAAAGGAGAGGCGCTATAGGATAATATAACAGCATTTGTTTTCCCAAATAACTTAATGACATGATGGTAAACTAAACACAGAAGGGGAGAAAGGAGAGGCGCTATATATAGGATAATATAACAGCATTTGTTTTCCCAAATAACTTAATGACATGATGGTAAACCAAACACAGAAGGGGAGAAAGGAGAGGCGCTATAGGATAATATAACAGCATTTGTTTTCCCAAATAACTTAATGACATGATGGTAAACCATACACGACAGACTTGATGTCATCAGAGTTCAATTCTCCTCCATGTCCATCACCATCTGGGCCAGCCTGCCCGTAGATCCATACATGACCCACTTGGATCCGTAGCAAGGGCGCAGCTGGGCTTCGGGCAGATGGGGGTCACAGACCTTGTCGTGGTAGACATGGGTCAGCCCTGGATCCCTTGACCGGATGATGATGATGCCTTCTTTTATACACCTGACACAGACATGTTGATGTCTTCTTTTATACATCTGACACAGACATGTTGATGCCTTCTTTTATACACCTGACACAGATATGTTGATGCCTTCTTTTATACATCTGACACAGACATGTTGATGCCTCTTTTATACACCTGACACAGACATGTTGATGCCTTCTTTTATACACCTGACACAGATATGTTGATGCCTTCTTTTATACATCTGACACAGACATGTTGATGCCTTCTTTTATACATCTGACACAGACATGGTGATGCCTTCTTTTATACATCTGACACAGACATGTTGATGCCTTCTTTTATACATCTGACACAGACATGTTGATGCCTTCTTTTATACATCTGACACAGACATGTTGATGCCTTCTTTTATACATCTGACACAGACATGTTGATGCCTTCTTTTATACATCTGACACAGACATGTTGATGCCTTCTTTTATACATCTGACACAGACATGTTGATGCCTTCTTTTATACATCTGACACAGACATGTTGATGCCTTCTTTTATACATCTGACACAGACATGTTGATGCCTTCTTTTATACATCTGACACAGACATGTTGATGCCTTCTTTTATACATCTGACACAGACATGTTGATGCCTTCCCTTATACATCTGACACAGACATGTTGATGCCTTCTTTTATACACCTGACACAGACATGTTGATGCCTTCCCTTATACATCTGACACAGATAAGGTTTATAGTATTGTAGGAAGGACAAAACAGGCAGCATATGAGATATAATAATAAATATAATTATTTAGATTTTATAGCGCCTGTCACGACCGACCCTGGAGGTCTGCCCTGACAGGATCGGTCTAGGTGGGAGTGAAGGGAGTGACTGACCTCACACGTCCGCAAGAGACCACACAATAAAGATTACGATACAACACCCCATTTATTCACACCAGCAAAATAAACATTCCAACACACGCACCATGCACGATCACAATAAAGCACTCCACGCACACACATGCACAATCACATCAAGCACTCACGCACACAACATGCACAATCACAATCAGCACTCCAACGCACACAACATGCACAATCACAATCAAGCACTCCGCACCCACAACATGCACGATTATAAATAAATATTTCGCCTATACGACGCACATGATCACAATTACAGCATTCCAGCAATATGACAAATACACAATTAAAAGGGAAAATATTTCCGTATCGGAACCTTTCTCACACCATGGAGTGCGTCACATCCCTGCCCCTGCCAAGTCCGCAGGGAGCACCCTGTCGCACTAGGTGCTCCGAGCCGGGTTGGTTCTCGCATGGGAGTCGCCCAAGCCGACACCCTCGACTCCCAGCGGGCAGTGAAGAGCGTGTCCCGGGGGGGGGGGGGAGACGTAGCTGTTACTGGAGGTCCTGACGGGGGTTCAGGCCGGGCCAGTCAAGACGGCGGGCGTCTCTACCAGCCCACGGTCCCGACCAAGGCGGGCCTCGATCAGCGCGTGGCACCATCCCGTCCGTGGTCTCAGCCAGACGTGCCTGCGACCAGTACGTGGCACCATCAGATCGTGCTCAGTGAAGCCCCCGGGAGGGGGGAGGACGTAGCTGGGAGGAGAGTCGAAGAGGAGGGAAAGAAGAAGGAAGGAGGAAGGAAGAAGGGTACTGGAACCCTGCCGTCAGTACCGTCTGACATTGCTGTCAAGATCTTAGCCACTCGCATGATGGGCGAGGGGAAGTGTATTCAACGCACACAGTAAATCCATTGAATTATAGTCTTCTCACACGATGCAGGTAAAGACTGCATTAAATCAACAGATTATAAAACAAATATGAATTATCTCCACCCTTCCCTCACTCACGCTTAACGTTTCCTTCCTTAGGAAATAAATCAACACAGCGACATCGCTTAATAACTGCCACCACATTGCAAAATAATAATTCAATGGCACAACTGTCACATTTTATAAACACATTTCAAAATAACACAAATTTCCAACCACGCATCCGAACGACAAATCATGCGTACGCACGCTCGTGAACATAAAACTCGTTCTCCTTGCACACACAAACAGACGGTGGCCGAAGGATAAAAGTCCGGCGAATGTGACAGGGGCGGACGAGCGAGACCAAGCAGTTCCAACCCTGAATCACCAGGTTCTCTCCCTTCCCCACCGACTACCGCATCACCAGATACATAAACAGGAGAAAGAATTTTGGAAATAATTTAGAATGGCCAGGTTAAAGATGGAATTAACCAGAGAAAAGGTCTCACACAATATTTCTCTTACAATTCGAAAACAAAAGAAAATTGCTCAAAAGCGAAGACTAAGCCGGCTAACAACAACAAACCAAAACAAACAGACCACGAAACTGATGCTTACCAGCTAACCCGTGGGTGACCCCGAAGAGGCGGGTCAAAGGACTCTCTCTACCCTCTGTCCAGTCGAGAGGACAGAGGCGAAGATGCGGAAACAGAAGAAGCGATGTCCCTCTCCTACAGGCCGACTGCAGGAATTGAAAGTACTGACTGTACTCTCGACGATAAGGTAAAGAACCAGGACTGGAGCAGGCGCCCCCAGAGACATCTTCCGCTCGAGTGAAGAGCTAACCTCCCTCAGCAATGGCGGCCAACATGCCATGCTGCGTCACAGAGTGAGCATACTTCAAACTAAAAGAAACGAAGCACGTGCGACAGGTAAAAAAGACAGGCGAGAGGCCGATAGACAGAAAGTTCGAGAGAAAGGTACCGGCCACCCGTGAACTTGCAGGATGAATAGCACGGGCGGTGGAATTAGAGAGAGAGAGAGAGAGAGAAAGCAAACCGAAGTTGAGCTGAACTATACCAAGGTGCAACGCACCACAAGCCACACTATGGGACGGGTACACGACAACAGCAACGACAATAAACAAATAAGTAATTCCGCACCCTAGGTGGGTCGAACGCGTAGGCCTCGTGACAAACTCGTGACAAACCCCCTTCTAAAAGCATCTGTTTCTCTGAGATACAGTGCTCCTTTGAACCTCGTCGCATGTGCAAACTTCCCAACAATGGGACCGAACCCAACTCTCAGTGATCCACAGAGTATGATGAATCCAATACAAACATTCCACGATAGAATCACCACAGGGAAATACATAATACTACATTTATCAAACACTAAGCAAACCTTCCAACCTGAAGTAACAATTCGAACCATTGGTGATTCACTACCGTTAACATCACTGAAGTGAAAAACTGTCACTACACCTGATACAGAGACAAAAGGGGATATAACCCTGGTTGAGGGGGAGTGTCCCTCTGACTGACTTTTCAACGTGCTGACTACGGAGCTCGGCTAAGATAGTCAGCATCCGTATTACAGGAACCCTTGATATGACGGAAAGTGAACGCATGACTCTGCAGCTCCACTGCCCAACTCATGAGTCGATGACTGACTGGCCGGATCCGGTCAGGCACTGGAGAGGATGATGATCGCTCTCCAGTACAAACTTCCGGCCGTACTTCTTCTTGGGCACGCCAGTGCGCGTCCAAATCTGCCTGAGAGATTCAGCAACAGTAGGGCATCGATAGTCCTAAGCGGGACAGCCTCTGGGTATCGACTCGCAGATTCTACCACTACCGAAGTGTAGCGGTGACCGCGATCGGATGGAGGATTAATGGTCTCACCAGGTCGACCCCAACCTTGCTGAATGCCTCCCCAACCCGTGGCACTGACCCTAGGGGAACACGCTTCAAGCGACCCTTAGGCGTTGTCCATTGGCAGACATCGCAACTGCGGCAGTACATGCCTAACCTGTGAGTTCATCCCTGGCCAAAAGAAGTCTTGTTCTTACTCGCTCGAGAGTCCGCTTGGAGCCCATATGACCTGCCATGGGGGAATCGTGGGCCTGCCGGAGAACAGACTCTCTACAAAGCTTTGGGAACGACAAGCTGCTTGGCCACACGATCTGCCTGAGTGGAAACCTAAAGAGGATCCCCTTGTGGAGCTTGAAGCTCACCTTGGCGTGTCGGCCGACTGAGCGGGGACGATCCACAAGTTGTCGTAGGCGTTGGACATCCAAGTCCCTGGCCTGAAGACGGATAATGCTAGCAGGATCGGCCCTTGCCAGAACCTCGTTAGAGATCGGCTGAAGAACGGGACGCAATTCCTGTTCCGCTTCTTAGCTTTGGCGCGTGTGGTGACTCCCACACACGCCTGTACGGGCAAATCCGTAGACACGGACTGACTGCGTCCGTCTGCGAAGGTGATAGTATCCCTATGATAAGGGAATACAGAGGTCGCTCCACCGCGATAGCCCATACTTCGCCACAGAAGTAGGGGGTGGAGATAGGAATAAGTACAGAAGGACGGGTGGAGGTAAAACCAGCCTCCAACCCGCACACATCATAACTAGCGCCCCGCCGGGCCTCAGGGGAAACTAAATCCTTATCAACAAAGAGCGTTGATGCTCCCGAATCCTGATGGTCGACCAAGGATGAACCAACAACAGAAAGAAACACAGGGCACTCTGTACCACCAGAAGCTTGGATGGACCCCACGTTAGCCGAGGCGCGAGGACGTGGGAAAGGACCAGCCCACGACTACCAGCGGCTTTAGGACAATCTTTCTTAATGTGGCCAGGACGACCACAAAGAAAACACAGTCGGGGCGCTGAAATCCCCGATGAACTGCCTGCCTTGTTCACCCCGCTAGCAGTTGTCGGCGCCTTATTGCTACTAAATCCTGTGGAGGGCTTCCTCTCGTATCTGGGCGATGCCCATAAGCCCTGCGAGCTTCAGCAAACACCTCAGCTGTGTGAATCGCAGCCGCGAAATCCTGAGGTGCTGTCTCGCCTATCCGGATCCTCAACTCTGGGGACACAGTGTTGTGAGCTGTTCAATGAGGATCAGATCCTCCAGCTCCAACTTAGCTAACTGACGCCAGTACCCTAGCGTTTTTGCGCAGCCTATCACCAAACTGCACGAAGGTCTCGTCATTATTCTTCTTCATGGACCTAAACTTCCTCTGTAGGTCTAGGGGTAAGGTGGAAACGCTTACGCAGAGCAACTGCATGTCTGCATAAGACGCGCCTTCATTTAGAGTAAGCACCACACTCCCTTGCAGCACCAGATAATCCAGAAAAAAGGTGCATAGCCTTTTGTTCCTCAGACAATTGATATGAACAAGCACTTTGTCAAAATGCTCTAGGAACATATCAATGTCCTCACTAGGTCTGAACTCTGGAAGCTTTAACTTTGGGCTCTAACTCTATCACCTGCCTGGTGATTAACCCCCTGGTTTACAGAAGCGGGAGGCCGCGAAAGAAGTTGTTCCATCTCTTCCCTACGTAGAGCCTCCTGTCTGGCAGCTCCTCTCTACGTTGATCCAACTCTTCCCGACGGAGGGCAGCCTCCTCCCTACGCTGAGCCTCCTGTCTAGTAGCCTCCTCCCTATGCAGAATAGCTCTTCCTTACGCAGAATCTCCTGTCTGTCAGTCTCCTCTCTGCGCAGAGCAGCCTCCTCTCTGCGCTCTTCCCTACGGAGGAGCTTCCTGCCTAGCGGCCTCCTCTCTACGCTCTTCCCTACGCAGAGCTTCCTGCCTAGCAACCTCTTCTCTGCGCTCTTCCCTACGCAGGGCTTCCGCCTAGCAGCCTCTTCACTACGCTGCCGCTCCAGAAACATAAGGACAGAGGTGATATCCTGAGCGGGGTTCACCACTCCCAACACGGGAGGATGACCCGACTGACCCGTCCCTTGGGCCTCGACTTTACCATGAGGAAAGTCTCCCGGGGCATGCTCCTTACGAGGGGAAGCCTGGAAAGGAGAAGGTTTCGGTCTCTGCGACTCAACAGAAGCCCACAATTGCTTCGCTATACTCTGACGCTTCCGAGCGGAAGTGCCAGTCGGGGTCTCGACAGGGAGACCCCCCAGCGAGAGGTAGTAAAAGTACTCACTGGACTACCTGCTACAGCACTGGAATAGGTAGAAGTTACCGTAGTCGAAGTACTGGTACTAATAGTAGGGACTACAGTAACATTTTGAATACCCTTCTTCTTCGACGCCCGCGTCGCCATACCACCAGCGCCGGACGTCGCCATGACAACAATATCCTACAGTTTTCCAAATACAGGGAAAAATCAATTCCACTAGAAAAAAAAAACAAATATTTTAGGGGCGTGTGTATATGTGTGTATGTGTGTGTGTGCGTGTGTGCGGACAAGTTCCGGCTGCTCCCACTCTGGCAACACCGCGCTCTACAGCACGAGCAACAGTGCGGTGGGGCTCACCGAAAAAAAAAAAAAAAAAAACTATGTCCGGCTGCCCCACTTCTGGCAACAACCGCGCTCTACAGCACGAGCAACAGTGCGGTGGGGCTGGCCGGAAAAAAAACAAAACAAAAACCTAGCAGACGGAATCCGGAGAGAGGAAAAAAAAAAACACTAGCGTCCGATGCACCCCCCTGTACTCAACAACCCGGTAGAGAAAAAAAAAAAGAATTGGCTAAATACAAAACAGGAATGGAAGACTGAGCGGCAACAGAAGGGCAAGACTTACGGCCGTGCCTGCGTGAGGTACCCGGCGGAAGGATGGTCTGGAAGCGGTCGACTCCTCCTGGTCTCACCTCGACCCCGAGTCACGCCGGAGATGTTCCCTCAGGCCACCAAAAGACTCCCTTCACTCTAGAGTCACCCAGCCAACCACCCACGAACAAACACGACAAACTGACTAAACATATACAAAACAGACAAAAACTAAACAGGTACTCCGCGAAACGAGAGAGAGACAGCCAGATGCCCTTCACATCCCCGACGAGCCCCCAGAATTGTCACGACCGACCTGGAGGTCTGCCCTGACAGGATCGGTCTAGGTGGGAGTGAAGGGAGTGACTGACCTCACACGCTCCGCAAGAGACACACAATAAAGATTACGATACAACACCCCATTTATTCACACCAGCAAAATAAACATTCCAACACACGCACCATGCACGATCACAATAAAGCACTCCAACGCACACAACATGCACAATCACGATCAAGCACTCCAACGCACACAACATGCACAATCACAATCAAGCACTCCAACGCACACAACATGCACAATCACAATCAAGCACTCCCGCACCCACAACATGCACGATTATAAATAAATATTTCGCCATACGACGCACATGATCACAATTACAGCATTCCAGCACATTGACAAATACACAATTATAAGGAAATATTTCAGTATCGACCCTTTCTCACACCATGGAGTGCGTCCACATCCCTGCCCCTGCCAAGTCCGCAGGGAGCACCCTGTCGCACTAGGTGCTCCGAGCCGGGTTGGTTCTCGCAGGGAGTCGCCCAAAGCCGACACCCTCGACTCCCAAGCGGGCAGTGAAGAGCGTGTCCGGGGGGGGGGGGGGAGACGTAGCTGTTACTGGAGGTCCTGGACGGGGGTTCAGGCGGCCAGTCAAGACGGCGGGCGTCTCTACCAGCCCACGTCCCGACCAAGGCAGTGGCTCGATCAGCGCGTGGCACCATCCCGTCCGTGGTCTCAGCCAGAACGTGGCCTCGACCAGTACGTGGCACCATCCAGATCGTGCTCCAGGTGAAGCCCCCGGGAGGGGGGGAGGACGTAGCTGGGAGGAGAGTCGAAGAGGAGGGAAAGAAGAAGGAAGGAGGAAGGAAGAAGGGTACTGGAACCCTGCCGTCAGTACCGTCTGACCATTGCTGTCAAGTCTTAGCCACTCGCATGATGGGCGAGGGGAAGTGTATTCAACGCACACAGTAAATCCATTGAATTAAGTCTTCTCACACGATGCAGGTAAAAGACTGCATTAAATCAACAGATTATAAAACAAATATGAATTATCTCCACCCTTCCCTCACTCACGCTTAACGTTTTCCTTCCTTAGGAAATAAATCAACACAGCGACCATCGCTTAATAACTGCCACCACATTTGCAATAATAATTCAATGGCACAACTGTCACATTTTTATAAACACATTTCAAAAATAACACAAATTTCCAACCACGCATCCGAACGAAAATCATGCGTACGCACGCTCGTGAACATAAAACTCGTTCTCCTTGCACACACAAACAGACGGTGGCCGAAGGATAAAAGTCCGGCGAATGTGACAGGGGCGGACGAGCGAGACCAAGCAAGTTCCAACCCTGAATCACCAGGTTCTCTCCCTTCCCCACCGACTACCGCATCACCAGATACATAACAGGAGAAAGAATTTTGGAAATAATTTAGAATGGCCAGGTTAAAGATGGAATTATCCAGAGAAAAGGTCTCACACAATATTTCTCTTACAATTTCGAAAACAAAAGAAAATTGCTCAAAGCGAAGACTAAGCCGGCTAACAACAACAAACCAAAACAAACAGACCACGAAAATGATGCTTACCAGCTACCGTGGGTGACCCCGAAGAGGCGGGTCAAAGGACTCTCTCTACCCTCTGTCCAGTCGAGAGGACAGAGGCGAAGATGCGGAAACAGAAGAAGCGATGTCCCTCTCCTACAGGCCGACTGCAGGAATTGAAAGTACTGACTGTACTCTCGACGATAAGGTAAAGAACCAGGACTGGAGCAGGCGCCCCAGAGACATCTTCCGCTCGAGTGAAGAGCTAACCTCCCATCAGCAATGGCGGCCAACATGCCATGCTGCGTCACAGAGTGAGCATACTTCAAACTAAAAAAAACGAAGCACGTGCGACAGGTAAAAGACAGGCGAGAGGCCGATAGACAGAAAGTTCGAGAGAAAGGTACCGGCCACCCGTGAACTTGCAGGATGATAGCACGGGCGGTGGAATTAGAGAGAGAGAGAGAGAGAAAGCAAACCGAAGTTGAGCTGAACTATACCAAGGTGCAACCGCACCACAAGCCACACTAAGGGACGGGTACACGACAACAGCAACGACAATAAACAAATAAGTAATTCCGCCACCCTAGGTGGGTCGAACGTCGTAGGCCTCGTGACAAACTCGTGACAGCGCCTATTCTCTAAAGATTAGGGCTCTAAGCACTTTACTATAAATATAATAAACACTGTCGTTTACACAACGGGCTGCCTACCTGGGTAGTGCCGATGAAGAGCTGCCTGCCGGCGCATCATTCAGTCGTTACCGTGTCATCCGGTCAATATCTTGCACTCAATTTCCTTATTTCCTATATTCTTTCCATTTCTCACGCAGGGTGCATTGGTATGTGAAACGTGTCATCCATTCCAACGGCAAACTGGCCTTCTCTTCCGAAAGTTGGTGATGGGATTTTACATGCGTGCAAGATGTTGTGCGTGCGTTCACACTCGGAACCTCGGTTCCTGTACCGAAATTCGAACCCACAACCTCAGGATCATGAGTCTGGCGCTCTACCAACTGAGCTATTCCGCCCAGAAAATATATTCCAGTATCCAGATATGTCAAGAAAAGCGTTAATGTGTGTGTGTGTGTGTGTGTGTGTGTGTGTGTGTGTGTGTGTGTGTGTGTGTGTGTGTGAGAGAGAGACTTTGGTTATATACACACACATACACACATACAGAAAGAGAGAGAGAAGAGAGAGAGAGAGAGAGAGAGAGAGAGAAGAGAGAGAAGAGAGAGAGAGAGAGAGAGAGAGAGAGAGAGAGAGAGAGAGAGAGAGAGAGGGGGGGTTACAACCAGTTTCTCTTGTAGTGGATAGATATATACTGATATTAGCGATGCTTCCTTTTGCTCTCTCTCTCTCTCTCTCTCCTCTCTCTCTCTCTTTTCCTCTCTCTCTCTCTCTCTCCCTTCTTCTCTCTCCCCTCTCACTTCTCTCTCTCTCTCTCTCTCTCTCTCATAGGACAAAGGAGGACACGTTTACGTCAGTGTGTTCAGCAAGTAATCCCCCACCTGCATCCACCACCCCCCATCATCTCATCATCATCATCATCATCATACATCATCATCATCATCAGATCATTATCGTCACCATCATCATTTCGTCATCATATCATCATCATCATCCCTCATCATCATCATCATCATCTCATCATCAAACCCACCACATCATCATCATCATCCCCCATCATCTCCATCACCATCGCATCACCATCAACACCACCATCATCATCACCATCATCGTCGTCATCATCACCATCGTCGTCATCATCACCTATCATCATATCATCATCATTTATCTCACCATCACATCACCATCGCCATCACATCACCATAATCCTCATCATCACCGTCACCATCATCATCATCTCCATCATCACCATCATCATTATCATCCTCATCATCCATCCCACACACCACCATCGCCATCACCATCACCAAATCCTCATCATCACCGTCACATCATCATCATCCACCATCATCATCATCATCATTCATCATCATCATCACCACCACCACACACACCACCACACACACCACTATCATCATCATCATTCATTGTCATCATCACCAGATCATCATCACCATCATCATCAACATCATTCATCACCATCATCAACATCACCATCATCATCATCATCACCATCAAAATCATCATCACAATCATCACCATCGGCACCCTCGTCATCATCACCATCATTATCATCAGCACCTTCATCATCATCACCATCATCATCATCATCATCATCATCATCATCATCATCATCATCATCATCACCATCATCAACATCTCAATCATCATCATCAACATCATCCATCATCATCATCATCATCATCATCATCATCATCATCATCATCATCATCAATATCACCATCATCATCACCATCATCATCACTATCATCACCATCATCATGATCACCACCCTCATCATCACCATCATCATCACCATCATCAACATCACAATCATCATCATCACCATCACCAACATCATCATCACCAACATCATCATCATCACCATCATCAACATCCCCATTATCAGCAACACCATCACCATCATCACCACCCTCATCATCATCACCAACATCACCATCACTATCATCATCATCATCATCACTAGAACTCGTCTCCACTCAACTGGATTTTCATGGGCAACAGTTGAGCCAGTTGACGCTTTTCTCTTGTGGCCCGGTTCACCGCTCCCTCCACGCCGTGGACGGATTCACAGTGTTTTCATTCAATCCCTTCATTCTCATTCATCTATTCCATTCATCTATCCATCCATCCATTTGATCTGTAAACAACCAACCTTTCAACGAAATTTTGGTCTTCGGTTCCCCAGCCGATGATTGTGTTGTCCAAACCTCCACATTTCCTGTAATCCTCTGCCCGGAGAGCGATCATGCCGAAACCAAAGTCCCTCCACAGGCCTGAATCTTTGGAGAAATCGAACGGGCTTGGTGGGCATCGTGGCTGACCGTAACACACCGTGTCTGGTGAATACGTGGAGAACACGATAGGTGCGTATGCTGTGTTGGGCCCAACGTTGAAAGCCACACGATACAAGAACTGGTCAGTCAACACCATGTCGACGTCCATCAAAACAAGGATGCTGCTGTTGTCGAACAGCACTGACAAAGAGTTGAAGGCCAGAGACCTGGAAAACTCCCCGTGTACTTGAAACACGCTGATGGTGAGGACGGAGGTGCTTTGGCTGACGTCTGAACTTAACTCATACTCCTTCCGTGAGTCTGTGAACAGGGCGACGTAAAGTCCAACTTCCCCTGCGTACTCCGGGACTATTTTGCTGAGATTCTCTACAAACTCTAGGAAGCTTTGGTGACGCCCTTTCAAAGGAAGCAATATATGTAGCTTGGGCCATAGAGGTTTCAGAATATCAGTTGATGACTTCATGAAAACGCTCCGCCCTTCTTGATGAAGCTTGGAGGTTACGGTTTCCTTCTGTTTGAATTGTCTTTGGGGAGCAAGCTCTGCGTAACGGTCACCTGACAATACAGACTTCCCTCGATGACAGTCTTCCCGCCACGTTAATTCACCCAGCTGAGCTTGGATCCTGAAGGACTGAAATCCTTTGCTGGTGGACACTGAGATCAGATGCTGCAGACCCCCTTGAACTGAAAGTCTCCGGAAGGCCACAAGCTCACGATGGCTCTGCAGTGCCTGACGAATGATATAATGGACAGATGGTTTGGTCCGTGTTTTTTCCTGACGAAACATGGTTGGACGTACATTCTCGTTGTGCCGTGTTTGGTAAATGAATTTGGCCATCTTCCCCTGGCGGGGACTGGGAACTATAGCCACAGGTGTATTTGTCATCGCTTTGTCATTGAACATTGAATAAGCGAGAACCGGTTCCATGTCTTTGGAGTTTTTGTGAAAGAATTCCAGTGGAAGGTACTTGTTCGGATGAGTGGCTTCGCCGAACAGTTTCTCTAGCTGGAGTTGTCCAGAGCTAAACACGTCACCAAAACCTTCCTCAAGCCTTACCCTGAACTGGGGCGACACCTGGGAAAGATAGGCAACCAAAGCACTGATCTCTTTGTCCAAGTGGAACCTAAACAATCGTCTGTCCAAGCCAACATTTTGCCACACCATTTCATCCCCCACCTCCCTGCCCACTCTCGTCTCCATGGCCAACCCCTCCTTTCCCTGTGTGATCACCGTCTCCTTCCCTCTTACAGCTGGTGACGCAATCACCACATTCTGATGACTCCTTTGGTCACGTGGCCTTCCTCCATGGGCAGTCACGTGGCCTGGGAGTCCAGTGTCCACAGCCATGCCGTCCATCTCCCTCTGTTCCTCGTCCAGCTCCTCCATCCTGGACTGCAAGTTCCGCAGCTGCAGCCGTTGTGCTGCCTGATGAACGTCCCACATCAACTGCTGCTCCTTCGTCGCCCAGGATGCCTTCTTCTTGTCGGGGTGCTGGGTGCTGATGGGCTGAAGAAACAGCGCCTGTATCTGGGGAACGAAATCATCAGTTCGGTCAGAAGGTCGTCATCGGTGTCTGGGTAGGATGATTAGACCTTAGTCTGTTGCGACTGCTACTGCGACGATAACCATGACGCTAGCTGCTGCTGTAGGAGTGGTGATCGTGGTGAAAGAGCTGTCACTGTTGCTTTGGTCAGAGGGTAGTGCAATTAGCACGAACAGCAACAGCAGCAGCAGCAGCAGCAGTAGTAGTAGAAGTAGTATTAGTAACAGCAGCAGCAGCAGCAGCAGCAGCAACAGCAACAACAACAGCAGCAGCAGCAGTAGTATTAGCAGCTGTAGTAGTAATAGTAGAAGTAGCAGTGGCAACAGTAGGAGCAGCAGCAGTACTACTGCTACAAGTTGTTGTTGTAGCGTAGTAGCAGCATCAATATTAGTAGTGGTAAAAGTATGGTGGTGTTGATGATGGTGGTGGTGGTTGTAGACGTCATGGTGGTGGTGGTAGAAGTATTGGCAGCAGCAGCAGCTGCAGCAGCAGCAGCTGCAGCAGCAGGAGCAGCAGCAGCAGCAACAGCAGCAGATACAGACGAGTAGCAGTAGTCGTAGAAGTCGTCGTCGTCGTCGTCGTCGTCGTCGTCGTCGTCGTCGTCGTAGTTGTAGTAGTAGTAGTAGTAGTAGTAGTAGTAGTAGTAGTAGGTTGTTGCTGTTGTTGTAGCAATAGCAACAGCTGTAGTAGAAGTAATAGCAGCAGCAGCAGAAGTCTGGTTGTAGTAGAAGTGAATGTTGTATGAGTAATAGCAGTAGTAGCAAAAGCAGGGATAGTAGTAGTAGCCGTAGCAGCAGTAGTAGCAGTAGTAGTAGTAGTAGTGTTTGTTGTTGTTGCAATAATAGCAGTAGTAGTAGAAGTAATGGCAGCGGCAGCAGTCTGGTTGTAGTAGAAGTGTTGTCGTATTAGTGTTACTAGTGTTGTAGGAGTGATAGTAGTAGAAGCAGACTCAGGGATAGTAGCAGTAGTCGTAGCAGTGGTGGTAGTAGTAGTAGTAGTAGTAGTAGTAGCAGCAGCAGCAGCAGCAGCAGCAGCAGCAGTAGTAGTAGTAGTAGTAGTAGTAGTAGCAGCAGCTGAAGCACCAGCAGCAGCAGCAGCAGCAGTAGTAGTAGTAGTAGTAGTAGTAGTAGTAGTAGTAGAAGCAGCAGCAGCAGCAGCAGCAGCAGCAGCAGTAGTAGTAGTAGCAGTAGTAGTAGTAGTAGTAGTAGTAGTAGTAGTAGTAGTAGTAGTAGTAGAAGCAGCAGCAGCAGCAGCAGCAGCAGCAGTAGTAGTAGTAGCAGTAGTAGTAGTAGTAGCAGCGAAAGCAGCAGAAGGATTATCACAGCAAGATCAAAGCACTTCACATCAACAAACGATACCCGTTCTGACTTCACATCAACAAACGATACCCGTTCTGACTTCACATCAACAAACGATACCCGTTCTGACTTCACATCAACAAACGATACCCGTTCTGACTTCACATCAACAAACGATACCCGTTCTGACTTCACATCAACAAACGATACCCGTTCTGACTTCACATCAACAAACCATACCCGTTCTGACTTCACATCAACAAACCATACCCGTTCTGACTTCACATCAACAAACCATACCCGTTCTGACTTCACATCAACAAACCATACCCGTTCTGACTTCACATCAACAAACCACACCCGTTCTGATTTCACATCAACAAGCAATACCTGTTCTGACTTCACATCAACAAGCAATACCTGTTCTGACTTTACATTAACAAACCATACCCATTCTGACTTAACATCAACAAACCATACACATTCTGGCTTAACATCGACGAACAATACCCATGCTGACTAAAAATCAACGAACCACACACATCTGACTTCACATAACGAAACATACACATTCTGACTTAACGTAACATACCAAACCCATTCTGACTTAACATAACAAGCCATATACACTCTGACTTAACATCAACAAACCATACACAATCTGACTTAACACAACAAACCATACACATCTGACTTCACATAACGAACCATACACATTCTGACTTAACGTAACATACCATACCCATTCTGACTTAACAAAACAAGCCATACACATTCTGACTTAACACCAACAAACCATACACATTCTGACTTAACATCGACGAACAATACCTATTCTCACTTAACATAACAAGCCATACAAATTGTGACTTAACATCAACGAACCATACACATTCTGACTAAACATAACAAACCATCCCATTCTGAATTAACATCAACAAACCATACCCATTCTGATTTACCATCACCAAACCATACCCAGTCTGCCTAAACATAACAAACCATCCACATTCTGACTTCACCTGACAAACATACTCATTCTGACTTAGCATAACAAACCATACCCATTCTGACTTCACATAACAAACCATCCACATTCTGACTTCACATAACAAACATACTCATTCTGACTTAGCATAACAAACCATGCCCAGTCTGACTTCACATAACTAACCATCCACATTCTGATTTCACATAAAAAAAACATACCGATTCTGACTTAGCATAAGAAACCATACCGATTCTGACTTAACATAAGAAACCATACCGATTCTGACTTAACATAAGAAACCATACCCATTCTGACTAAACATAAGAAACCATACCCATTCTGACTTCACATAACAAACCACACACATTCTGACTTAACATCAACAAACCATACCCATTCTGACTTCACAAAACAAACTATACCCATTCTGACTTCACATAACAAACCATACACACCTTACTGTCACTAGCACAGGTCAGACGCAGATGAACCTGGATGCATTCCCCCAGGTCAAGATTGTCTTGTGACGTCATGGACGTGTTGTGGCACTGGGGGAGGTGAGGGACGAGGAGGCGGAGCGAGGTGGAAGAAAACACGATGAGTGGTCTCCCCGGACAATGGGGCTGACTCCCAGTTGAGCCCTGGGGTTTTCCACTTTGGGGAGTTTCTCGTTTAGCGCGTGTGATGTACCATGGTAAGGAATCATCCAGGGACTGAAAACAGACAGGACGTCCGATGTACCAAGGTACAGACTGAAAACAGACAGGACGCCCAGTGTACCATGGTAAAGACTGAAAACAGACAGGACGTCCAATGTACCAAGGTACAGACTGAAAACAGACAGGACGTCCAGTGTACCAAGGTAAAGACTAAAACAGACAGGACGTCCAATGTACCAAGGTACAGACTGAAAACAGACAGGATGTCCAGTGTACCAAGGTACAGACTGAAAACAGACAGGACGTCCAATGTACCAAGGTACAGACTGAAAACAGACAGGACGTCCAATGTACCAAGGTAAAGACTAAAACAGACAGGACGTCCAATGTACCAAGGTAACGACTAAAACAGACAGGACGTCCAATGTACCAAGGTAAAGACTGAAAACAGACAGGACGTCCAATGTACCAAGGTAAAGACTGAAAACAGACAGGACGTCCAATGTACCAAGGTAAAGACTGAAAACAGACAGGACGTCCAATGTACCGAGACAAAGATTGAAAACAGGACGTCTAATGTACTAAGGTAAAAAAAAAACAACAACCAGAAAACAGACAGGACGTCAAATGTACAAGGTAAAGACTGAAAACAGACAGGATGTCCAATGTACCAAGGTAAAGACAGAAAACAGACAGGACGTCCAATGTACCAAGGTAAAGACAGAAAACAGACAGGACGTCCAATGTACCAAGGTAAAGACTGAAAACAGACAGGACGTCCAATGTACTAAGGTAAAAACTGAAAACAGACGGCATGTCCAATCTATCAATGTAAGGCATGCCATTATGCTTGAATACTTATGTTCATTTCTTCTGGCCCCACATCATTTAGTATTCACCACATGGCGAACACGTCCATGCATTCAGTGTGTCTCACTCATTCTCACCCCTTCTCCCTACGCTGTCCCCTCCATGACCCCCTTCCATTCCCTTCTTTTCTTGAAATAGAGGGTAGCATTTGGATACTGTGCATCTTTACATTTATATATATATATATATCTATCGACATATCCTTGTGTGTACATGTATACATATGCACGTGTATACTCTCTCTCTCTCTCTCTCTCTCTCTCTCTCTCTCTCTCTCCTCTCTCTCTCTCTCTCTCTCTCTCTCTCTCTCTGCGTCTCTGTCTCTGTCTCTGTCTCTGTCTGTCTGTCTGTCTCTCTCTCTCTGTCTCTCTCTCTCTCTCTCTCTCTCTCTCTCTCTCTCTCTCTCTCTCTACCTCTGAAACCCAACAGTTTTTGCCAGCTCTGTGTAATTCAAGCAACACCATGTGAGCTTTATGTGGCAGTCTTTCAGCATCCATACGCAACAGTTTAAACAGAATCTTAAACATGCAACGTAAGAATTAACATACAGAGGGTGTCTTCCCAGATCTCCATATACCATCTTATTAGGAGTTCTACTTGGAACACCCATAAACCTCTTACATGCCATTAGATGTACTTTTTCTATATGACCCAATCTATTTAACCCCCACACTTCTGATGAGTATAATAGTATTGGCTGAATCTTTACATAAAAATGTTAAAGAAGGTAACTGAACTCATTTCCTTATACTTTTGGAAAACCCTGCACAGCTGTAAAACGGCTTTCTTTCCTTTTGTTGCCACATGCATTGTGCCTTTTCTAGCACTAATCATAGTTGTGAAATTAAACCCTGAATAACAATAACTATTTACCACCTCTAGTCTTGTACCACCATAGAACCATTTTTCATGCCTTCCCAGGAATTCCCTTTTCTGAATACCACAACTTTTGTTTTTTCGACGTTTACATATAACTTCATGTTGTTGCAACATGTGTGTAAAATATTTAGTTGATTCTGTAGACCTTTTGGGGTAGTTGACATCAGTACAACATTATCTGCGAACAATAATATAAATGAGTCCTTAATGCCTGGTAACAGTTGCACACCATGTTTACCCTTTTCTTTTATGTGTGTTGCCAACTGGTCTATAAATATTGAAAATAATGTGGAGCTGAAAACACATCCTTGTCTTACTCCTACTGGGCAATCAAACATCTCAGAAAAATTCATGGTTTGATCGAATACACGACAATAATGAATTGTACATTGCTTTGAGAGACGCCAAAAATTTCCCTTTCACATTTGGGTGTTTTTTTTTATACATTCCAAAAGTTTGTGATGACGCACAGAGTCAAAGCCTTTCTAAAATCAACGAAAGCAACCTTGTACCTTTCTTATTCATACACGTTTGGATAGCAGCATACACTGTAAAAATATGATCAACAGTTGAGTGGTTTCTTCGAAATCCTGCCTGATTTTCAGAAATAAAGTTGTTTTCTGACCAGGTGTACAGTCTTGTGCTTAATATTGATGTATAACACTTAGATAAGATGCCTAACAAAGATACTCCTCTATAATTATCAGCATAATCGGGGTTGCCTTTCTTCAATACCGGTATGATAATAGATTTTGTCCACTCACGAGGATGAACTCCTTTATCAAAAACGGTATTAAACAGTTTTGTCAGAAATTTGTTTACAGCTGTACCTCCAGATTTAACATTTCTGCGGAAACATATCGTCTATTCCGCTAGCTTTATTTTTCATAAGTTTAGAAATAGCTTGAATGACTTCATCCTCTGAAATAAACTGATTCAAAACATGGTCCGATTCTTCAGACAAATCGATTTCAATATCAAACTGCTCATCATCTTCTTCGCCGCTGTTTTGAAAAACACTCTTGAAATGCTTGAACCAGTCATCTATGCTGATATTGCTTTCATTTTTATCATTCTGTCAGCATCCCATTTTCCTTATTTTTTTTCCAAAATTGCGACGAATTGCCAGTTTCATTCACTAACATATCTGTGTGTTGCTTTTTGAACGCTTGTCTTTTTCACTTTTAGTAAGTATCTGTAACTCTTCCTTGCTTTTATGCACGGTATTCTGTCTTTTTCTTTTCGAGTTCTTCTGAAATAGTTTAATTTACTCCCACTTTCGTTTTTCGCTGCCTTACATT
>CM031624.1:59762296-59812296 GCA_018398815.1 Conus ventricosus | reverse complement strand
GGACTTCTCAATTTTTTTAAATGGAATGACAAAGCCACAATCAGCATTATTGTTTAATAGAGACCCATCAGTATAGACTTTTACGAAGTGACGATAACAATCATTGATATGTGATTTTGCTTCGCAAGCTAGATATTAGTGTTATCAGTTTTAGATATAGAAATACAGTTATAATCAAATGTGTGATGTGTGTGACCGTTCTGTCAGTCTGTATTCAGTGAGCGCTCTGTCAGTCTGTATTCAGTGCCTGTCCTGTCTGTATTCAGTGACTGTTCTGTCAGTCCTGTATTCAGTGACTGTTCTGTCGTCTGTATTCAGTGTGTGAGAGTGTGTGTGAGAGTGTGTGTGACGTACTTCCGGTTGAGTCTGTAAGCTGTCTTTTCAACTGCTCTTGAAAAAAAATTGTGAATTTTGTGGAGTTAGTGACTAACTTGTATATTTTACACGTTTACGTGTGTTCTTAACTTGTCGTGGACATTTGTGTAAAGTGCGTTCGTCGCCAATTGAAACAGTGAAGTGTTTTTTGTATATTTAGAGTCGAGTCGGTTTTTTTGCTAGTCTAGTAACTGACCTTCACCATGTCTCAAGTTGGCCCAAGTAGTTTTATCCGCTGAGATCTTGAGGAACATCAGTTTGATGACCTTGATATTGAAGGGCTGTTCTGGGCGCATGGAACGACAGAAATAAGTCGTGTCCGTCTGCCAAAGGCAAAGGGAAAGGGAAAAGAACGAGTGGGGTTAACAATGACGTCAATGGTGATGCTGGAGATATTGCGTCACGAGTTGTAAACTCCTCGTTCCAGTTCTTGGAGCTGCATTAAAGAAAACTGTGGATGTCTGTATTAAGGAGTGGTTACAGAACTGTCAGAAAAGGTGTCTGAAAAACTCAGATGTATTTCAGAGAAGGCTCACAGGGACATCTTTTGCTGCGATACGAGCAGGATAGCTGGATCAATATCACGAAGGGAAACCATGAGAATCAATGGACTCAAAGAAGAGGAGAACGAAGATCTGGTGGAAAAAGTGATGAGTTGGGGAAGAAAGCTGGGGTAGATCTAGAAGTCAAGGATATATCTGTTGTGCATAGAACCGGCCTAAAAAACAAGAAAGCCCCAAGACCAGTGCTGGTGAAGTTCACTTCACGAAGAAGCAAGGCGAACCTCATGATGAGGAAGAGAGATCTGCGCAAACATGACATGAAAGGAGTTTACCTGAACGACGAACTGACACCCCTACGCTTCAAATTATTCAAAATTTGTAAGGCAGCACCTGGTGTGGACAGGTATCCACTACCCATGATGGCAAAATTGTTTGTCAGTTGAAGGCCGCCCCTGGGAGGAACAGCAGTGGCAGTGCGGGATCTTCCGGCAGCAACGCAGTGTACGTAGAGTCACCTGACGACCTTTTCCGGATCGGTGTGACGAAGGTAGACTACACGGCGCTTGGGCTTCAGCATTTCATCTACACCAGCTAGGTTTGCCGGAGGTCGTGGTGATTCATCTAACTCATGTGTAGTCTCAACGTTATGTGCTGTAGCAGTACTCATTCTTCATCTTGTCTATGTGTTGGCAATTGTTTCTATTCTTCCAATCAATCTTCTGATGAGCGATCATCTAGTGCGGTAACTTCAACTGTGAATCCCTTTTGCTTTCAAGCTTGCGTTTCTAATTGTGATATTAACGATGACTATGTTCTTGATATGGATGTGGATCACACTGTTCGCCATGATCGTGAGCTGGCTTTTGTATCTTTAAATGTGTGTGGATTGCGTTCCCGTCTCCAGTGTTTGGAATTTGTGAACTATATTCAACTATTCGACATTGCCGTTTTCCTTGAGACTAAAACTGATGACCAAGATGCTTTATTTATCTCTGATTGCTTCAGTGACTGGGGATATGACATTAAACTGTTTAACAGAAAATGCCTGTCTAATCGACGTTCTGGTGGTATTGGAATAGCCATCAAAAGCAAGCTATCTACGTGTGTGGAGATTTTACCTTATTCTGGTGGATGTGTGGCTTGGTGTCTATTAAAAAGATCATTGTCAGGTTATGATAAAGACTGTCTGATTGGTGGCGTATACATCCCTCCCGAAAGTTCAGTTTATAGCAATGTTGAACTGTTTGATGTGATTGAAACGGAATTGCTATCATTACAAGATAAATATAAGGATTGTTATGTTTTGTTGTTGGGCGATTTTAATGCTTATACCAAAAAGTATGAATGATTTTATTGATATGAATCAGTTCACTTAGTCTGTGTTCTCCGATGTTCTCTATGATATGAGCGAAGATAATTTCCAACCTTGTCAAAGATCATCTCAAGATAAGCAGAGGCCTAATAACTATGGTTATCGTCTCTTAGATTTATGTAAATCACTGTCAATATACATTTTTAACGGAAGAATTGGTTCAGATGCTGGTATTGGAACATGCACATGTAAAGGAAGCACAGTTTTGATTATATCATTGGTTCTAGATATTTGATGGAAAATGCAAGTAAGTTTAAAGTTGATGTTTTTGATGCGTTGTTCTCTGATGTGCATTGCCCATTATGCCTGTCTCTTCCAGTTAAAACCTGTTTTGTTTCCAATGAACCTAATGGTACTAAACACTCTCTGCATCAAAGTATGATGGTGCAGAGATTAGAAGATGGGATAACAACAGATGTAATGAATATAAAGAACATTTAGCAAATTACAATGTTGATGAAATTGTAACTTTATTTGAGCAAGGCACAATATCAATCAGTGAAATGAATAAGCGGTTTTCGTCAATTCTTGTTGATTCAGCGAAGGATACATTTGGTACTTACTCTAATACTTACAATAATAGATATTCAACGAGGCAGAATCAAAGCTGGTTTGATAAGGAGTGTAAGGTTTCTCGAAGCCAGTACTTTAAAGCAAAGCATAAAGTTAAAATGTTCAAATACTGTGCCTAATCTAAATAATCTTGCTGCTAAAAGCAAAGAATATAAAAATGTTTTGAGACATCTGAAAGAAGAGCAACGAGAAAATGGCATAGAGAATTGCGAGCTTTAAAAACTAGAAATCCAAGGGATTATTGGAGGAAAATTAAAGGCAAAAAAGCTTCATCATGTCCTATACCTCTTGAAGAGCTTAAAAATCATTTCCAGTCCCTTAATCAAAATACTGGATGTAATGATATAATTTTAGTAATGAAGTATCTGAAGGAAATATCAATCTAGACATTTTAAATGATTCAATTACTGAGGATGAAATTGAAAGAGTCATTAAATGTTTAAAGAATAATAAGACAGCAGAGTTGATTTAGTAAGGAAATGAATATATAAAGAATAGTGTTCCTTATATGACAAAGTTTTATTGTTTATTGTTTAATCGTGTTTTGGATTCTGGTATTATACCAAAGATTGGGTGACAGGTTAATTGTACCACTCTATAAAGGCAAAGGAGATCAACAAGACTGCAATAACTACAGAGGGATAACACTGTTAAGTTGTGTAGGCAAATTATTCACGTCAATTCTAAATAGCAGACTTACTTATTTTGTTGAAATGAATGGACTTATTTCAGAAAACCAAGCAGGTTTTAGACGCATGCATCAACGCTTGACCATGCTTTTGTTCTTAAATCATTGATTGACATGTTTGCAATCAACAATGGAAAATTATACTGTGCTTTTATTGATTACAGAAAGGCATTTGATTCTATTGGAGACATGTCTTATGGCACAAACTGTTGAGTCAAGGCATATCTGGAAAATTCTGCACGTTGTAATCAATATGTATGATCAAATAAAATCGTGCATTTTTCTAAATGGTCAAAAATCAGAGTTCTTTGGCAGTTTTAGGGAGTTCGTCAAGGAGAAAACCTTTCACCCTTATTGTTTTCATTATTTTTAAATGATCTACAACAGTTCCTTATTGACAATAACTGTTCTACTCTAGAATATGATTTAACGCAAGAGTTAAAACTTGAACAGTTTATTAAATTGCTTGTATTATTATATGCTGATGATACAATTTTACTGGCAAATTCTAAATCAGCTTTGCAAAAAGAACTTAATGCCTTACATATATATTGCATGCAATGGCAATTAGAAGTAAATCCAAAGAAAACAAAAATAGTTGTCTTTCATGGTCGAAATAGTATGCGTGAAATTTTTTTCTTTGGAATGAAAAAATAGAGGTTCTTAATTCAATTAAATACTTAGGCATCGAGTTCAGCAGAACAGGTTTCGTTTTACAAAGCAAAAAAATGTGCTTATAATCAGGCTGTCAAGGCAATGTTTTCATTATTACAAATTGCAAGGAAGCAGAAATTGCCAATTGATGTTTGCATACAATTATTTTATTCCATAGTTGTACCTGTGTTGTTGTATGGTTGTGAAATTTGGGGTTATGAAAATGTTGATATATTAGAAAAGTTACAGTTACGTTTTTAAAGTATTTATTTAGATAAATAAAACTACAATGACTTCAATGATTTATGGTGAAACCGAATCTATCCTTTATCTGTACTGATTAAAGTAAGAATGATAAGGTTCTGGGCTAACTTAGTTGTTCCTGATTCTAAGAAGTATTCAAACAAAGTATATAATATCTTACATGAACTATATACAAAAGGAATTTTCGTTTCAACCATGGCTTAGTTATGTTAAAAGCATTTTATTTGAAACTGGTTTTGATTGTGTTTGGGAATCTCATTCATTCACAAACAGAAATAACTTATGTAAGTGTGTTAAAAAGGAGTTGCAAAATAATTATGCTCGTGATTGGCGCAGTTCTCTTGAAAACAGCAACAAGTGTGTATTCTATAAAAGTATAAAGACTGTCTTTGGAAAAGAACATTATATTTCTACCTTACCAGATATTTATGTTATACCTTTATTCAAATTTAGATGTAGTAACCATAAATTGCAAATTGAAATTGGAAGACACCATAATGTTCCAAGAGAATTGCGTATTTGTCGTAACTGTGAAATGGGTGAAATTGGAGATGAATTCCATTGCATCATGGAATGTCCAAAATATAATGAACTTCGTGAAAAATTCATCCCTAAAAAATATCTAAAACCAAAGTCTGTTTTCAACTTTTGTAATTTATTTCAAAAAGGAAGACGCATTTGTTTGAATATTAGTAAGTTTCTAAAAAATGGGAAGATTGTTTAATGGAATCGTTACAGTTCACCAAATTCAGCATTTCGCAACTATGTTCACACATTGTTCTGAGTGAGTTTCGTATTTCTCTTTGTTACATTTGTATCCTCCATGCCCCAGCAGGGTCAAAGGATTAAATTTGAATTGAATTGAATTGAATTGAATTGAATTGTGTGTGTGTGTGTGTGTGTGCGTGCGTGCGTGCGTGCGTGCGTGCGTGCGTGCGTGCGTGTGTGTGTGTGTGTGTGTGTGTGTGTGTGTGTGTGTGTGTGTGTGTGTGTGCGAGCGCGCGTGCGTGCGTGTATGTGTGCGTGTGTGTGTGTGTGGTGTGTGGTGTGTGTGTGTGTGTGTGTGTGTGTGTGTGTGTGTGATTCAAAACCAGTGGCGGTGTTTTAAAGTCACAATTACATTTAGGAAGAACACAGCCTTCACGCCGATAATCTTGAACGGAAAGGACGCGTTCACGTAACAAAAGAAAGCAACACACACACACACACACACACACACACCACACACACACACACACACACACACACACACACACACACACGCGAATTACCAGTAAAATGTTTTGAAATAAGCATAACAAATGGAGTCAAATATTAAGAAAAGGTTGAAGAATTTGTAAGAATGTACAATTCCTACTAGTCCTCATACACATTGAGTTGTTGCTTTTTGTCTGTTTCTTGTTTTCTTTCATGTTGTATTTTTTGTTAGTCTGTTTGTTGTTGTTGTTGTTGTTGTTGTTGTTGTTGTTTTTGTTGTTGTTGTTGTTGTTGTTGTTGTTGTTGTTGAGGTGGGGTTAAAGAGACTGGACATTGCAGTAGACTATAAAATGGCATCGAGAGACATATGTAAAGTAAAAGAAATTAAATTGATATAGTTCATGGCGAGACTGTCATGACACAAATTGAACAGAAAAAGTACTATGCAGTCGAACGACAGAAACAGAAAGAAACAACAGTGTCATGACTTTTTAGGACTACTACTGGGAAAGACCTTTCTCTTTTCAAGCTCCAACGACGTGGAACAGACTGCCAGACTCTCTCAGACATTCAGATTCTGTCTCTTCTTTCAAGTGTAAACTTAAAACCCATCTATTTTCTCATAATTAGTCAATGCTGGGGGTTGGGGGGGGGGGGGGGAGGGGTACAACCTAACTCATAGCCGTCTGGGCCTTTTCAAATGTGGTGTTCTTTGTACATTATCATTAATTTTTGTCATACTGTCTTAAAGTATGTTCTCTATTACAGGTATTTGTTGTATCTTCTTCTTCTTCTTCTTCCTAAAATACTGGTTCACTCAAAAACGAGTAGGTCACCAGCGCGCATGTTAAAAAGTAAAATAAAATAACATAAAATAGTGCGACTCAGACTGTTGGCCCCTGGAGCAAATTTGGCAACAAGGGGTCGCACTCGATATTCAAGAAGTTAAAAGCAATGGCCAAATTCAGGCCCAGGTAATAGTAAAATATCTGGGGAAGTAAAAAATAGAAAATCGTCAATATGCTGATCTCAAAACTGAATTGAACATTATAGGATTTAGTTTTTGTAGTGATACTTGAAAATAAGTGAATGTCGTACTCATAGGATTTGTTAGTTTTTGTAGTAATAGTATTTGTAGTTGGGTGTAAGGTGTAACTGTTGTATATGAGAAGGGTGAATGTAGTATGATTTTGTAAAGCGCTTAGAGAAATTCGTTTGGTTAGGCGCTATATAAGAAACCATTATTATTACTATTAGTTACAAAATGCATCTGAAAGAAAACGTGTATAATAGACAGTGCATGTGACAGATAGTGAGCGTGGCGAAACCATAACAAGATTTAATCGTACATCACCTATGGTTTTATTATTTTCGCTTTTTTTTTTTTTTTGAAGACAACAAATAGGAAAAATGAAAATAAACAGCACATGGCTAAATCTGCTTTCACACGGGGAGACCCTAAAAACAGAACAATTACAGCAAAAACATCGACAACAACAGCAACAGCAACAATAGAACGACAGCAGCAACAGAAATAAAAACGACAGGAAAAACAAGAACAACAGCGACAAACCCAATAAAGACGACAATAGTAAGAACAGTAACAATAATAAAACTAAAGCAAGAAGCTTAATGACAGTGACAACAAACCCAATGACAACAACAGCGTCAACAAGGACAACAACATCAGCAGCAACAACATAAACAACAGCAACAACAATATCAGCAGCAGCAACAGCAAGGACAACAACAACAATAACTGAAATACCACCACCAACAAAAACAGCCACAGCTACAACAATAGCATTAACGACAAAAACAAGAGCAACAATAAGAACAACAATCATAAAAGCAGCAGCAGCAACCATGAGAACAACAGCAACCTCAACAACAAACAACAACTAGAAAAGCCGCAATCAGTCAGTCATTCCCTTGACCGCTGGGGTCGTTGGGAGGACGTGATGAGGCAGCCGCCGTTTCTCTCCAGGCTCTTCTGTTGGTGGCTGTTTTGAGGAGATCTGGCATGGTCATTTTGGTCCAGTCCTTTATGTTGTCGGACCAGCTCTTTCTCTGCCGTCCTCGTCTGCGCCCTCCTTCAACGGTACCTTGAAGGATGGTTTTGGAGAGGGTGTTGTGACGAATGACGTGGCCAAACCATGCCATCTTCCGTTGTTTGACGGTTGCCAGAAGTGGTTCGTGGGGCCCAGCTAGGTTAGTGTCCAGGTTCCGCACATAATCATTGGTCTTGTGTTCTTTGTAGGAGATGCAGAGTAGTTTTCTCAGGCACCTGGTCTCAAACGCCTGGATTCTTCTTTCTGTTTCGGCCATCAGTGTCCATGTCTCGCAACCATATAAGAGGATGGAGACCACTAGTGACTTGTAGAGCCGGAATTTTGTGTGGAATTTGCTGTTGCTCTTCCACACCCTATTCAGTCTGGCCATCGCTGCTGATGCAGTGTTGATCCTGATTCAGATTTCAGCTGTGCAGGTGCCATCTTTGGACAGGGTTGCTCCCAAGTACCTGAAGCTGGTCACTTCTTCCAGGGGCTCACCATTCATGGTTATGTTGGCACTGCTGTTAGTCGTGCTGTTGACCATGACCTTTGACTTCTCTGTGCTGACCTCCATGCCGTAGGCATGCCATGCCGTAGCCGCAATAGCAACAGCAAAGCAACAGTAGCAGCAAAAACAACTTCAGCAACAACATCAAAACAAAAACTACAACATCAGCAACAACAACAACAACAACGACAACAACAGAAACAGAAGTGACAACAGCAAGAAAAAACAACAATAAGAACAACACCAACAAAAGTAGTATTAACAGCAATAACATCAGCAATAACAACAGCAAAAATGGCGGCATGAATAACAACAACAACAACAGCGACAACAAGAACCACGACAGTAACAACAGCAGCAGCAGCTGTAGTAACAGCAACAACAGCAAGAGCAACAACAACAACAACAACAACAACAACATCAATAGGAGCAGCAGCAACATTCAGGAGCAGCCACAGCAATAGCAGAGGCAACAACAACAACAACTACTACTACTACTACTACTACTACTACTACTACTACTACTACTACTACTACTACTACTACTTTTTACTATTACTGCTGCTGCTGCTGCTGCTGCTACAACCACTGCTACTATTAGCACCACTAAAACTACTACTACTACCACCACCACCACCACCACCACCACCACCACCACCACCACCAACAACAACAACAACAACAACATCTGCCTATTCTAAGGCTTACCAGAAGAAACTGAGTCAGTTTCTTGTAGTGGACATAAACGTCATCATCCACTCTCACAAACCACCGGAAGTGACGTCCAAAGTGTTGGTGCATGTGACGCAGCATGGCTAAACTCTTCTGACGTGGAGGAGAAACGGCGTCATCGACGTCAGTGAGCTCCACTACGGGCAGACCGCGAATTATCTTGATGGGCTCTGACCCTGGTGCCACTGGAAGACAGAACAGAGAGGGTATACAGACCACAGAACAGTCACTGAATACAGACCACAGAACAGTCACTGAATACAGACCACAGAACAGTCACTGAATACAGACCACAGAACAGTCACTGAATACAGACCACAGAACAGTCACTGAATACAGACGACTGAACAGTCACTGAATACAGACCACAGAACAGTCACTGAATACAGACCACAGAACAGTCACTGAATACAGACGACTGAACAGTCACTGAATACAGACCACAGAACAGTCACTGAATACAGACGACTGAACAGTCACTGAATACAGACCACAGAACAATCACTGAATACAGACCAAGAACAGTCACTGAATACAGACGACTGAACAGTCACTGAATACAGACCACAGAACAGTCACTGAATACAGACGACTGAACAGTCACTGAATACAGACCACAGAACAGTCACTGAATACAGACGACTGAACAGTCACTGAATACAGACTGACAGAACAGTCACTGAATACAGACCACAGAACAGTCACTGAATACAGACGACTGAACAGTCACTGAATACAGACCACAGAACAGTCACTGAATACAGACGACTGAACAGTCACTGAATACAGACCACAGAACAGTCACTGAATACAGACGACAGAACAGCCACTGAATACAGACGACAGAACAGTCACTGAATACAGACGACAGAACGGTCACTGAATATAGACGACAGAACAGTCACTGAATACAGACCACAGAACAGTCACTGAATACAGACGACAGAACAGTCACTGAATACAGACAAAAGAACAGTCACTGAATACAGACTGACAGAACAGTCACTGAATACAGACTGACAGAACAGTCACTGAATACAGACTGACAGAACATTCACTAAATACAGACTGACAGAACAGTCACTGAATACAGACGACAGAACAGTCACTGAATACAGACTGACAGAACAGTCACTGAATACAGACAGGACAGGCACTGAATACAGACTGACAGAGCGGTCACTGAATACAGACTGACAGAACGGTCACTGAATACAGACTGACAGAGCAGTCACTGAATACAGACGACAGAACAGTCACTGAATACAGACTACAGAACAGTCAATGAATACAGACGACAGAACAGTCACTGAATACAGACTGACTGAACAGTCACTGAATACAGACAGAACAGTTACCGAATACAGACGACAGAACAGTCACTGAATACAGACAGAACAGTCACTGAATACAGACAGAACAGAACAGTCATTGCATACAGACAGACAGAACGGTCATTGAACACAGACTGACAGAACAGTCACTGAATTCAGACGACAGAACAGTCACTGAATACAGACTGACAGAACGGTCACTGAATACAGACTGACAGAATGGTCACTGAATACAGACTGACAGAACAGTCACTGAATACAGACCACAGAACAGTCACTGAAAACAGACGACAGAACAGTCACTGAATACAGACGACAGAACAGTCACTGAATACAGACCACAGAACAGTCACTGAATACAGACGACTGAACAGTCACTGAATACAGACCACAGAACAGTCACTGAATACAGACCACAGAACAGTCATGAATACAGACGACTGAACAGTCACTGAATACAGACCACAGAACAGTCACTGAATACAGACGACTGAACAGTCACTGAATACAGACCACAGAACAGTCACTGAATACAGACGACTGAACAGTCACTGAATACAGACTGACAGAACAGTCACTGAATACAGACCACAGAACAGTCACTGAATACAGACGACTGAACAGTCACTGAATACAGACCACAGAACAGTCACTGAATACAGACGACTGAACAGTCACTGAATACAGACCACAGAACAGTCACTGAATACAGCCACAGAACAGTCACGAATACAGACGACAGAACAGTCACTGAATACAGACGACAGAACGGTCACTGAATATAGACAAAAGAACAGTCACTGAATACAGACGACAGAACAGACACTGAATACAGACAAAAGAACAGTCACTGAATACAGACTGACAGAACAGTCACTGAATACAGACTGACAGAACAGTCACTAAATACAGACTGACAGAACAGTCACTGAATACAGACGACAGAACAGTCACTGAATACAGACTGACAGAACAGTCACTGAATACAGACAGGACAGGCACTGAATACAGACTGACAGAGCGCTCACTGAATACAGACTGACAGAACGGTCACTGAATACAGACTGACAGAGCAGTCACTGAATACAGACGACAGAACAGTCACTGAATACAGACGACAGAACAGTCACTGAATACAGACGACAGAACAGTCACTGAATACAGACTGACTGAACAGTCGCTGAATACAGACTGACAGAACAGTCACTGAATACAGACTGACAGAACAGTCACTGAATACAGACAGAACAGTCACTGAATACAGACAGAACGGTCACTGAATACAGACAGAACAGTCACTGAATACAGACCAGAGGGCAATTTTCCAGCGCAACTCCTAAAGGGTGCCCATTATCCCTCACTCCCCCCCCCCCCCCCCCCCCCCCCCCCCCCCCCCCCCCCCCACTCCTCGTTCCAAAACATGGTATTCCGGGATACTCGTAGTCAGGCAGCACCCCATCGCTGATCGCCCCACATCTCCAGGAGTCGTTCCCCAGTGACACAGGCTAGACCCACCGTCGACCCTACGGCTGAAAGGCTAACTGTGCCGCATGACACTGACCTCTCACATCAGTGTCCCTCAAAGGAGATCTGCCACCCCTTCCGCGGCTCTCTGCTCTGCAGTACCTTAAGGAGAGTGGCACACGTAGCAAGTTTCCAGGCTTGACAGGCTGCGCAACGCATTGGCTGAATCTGTCTGATACATTGCTAGTGGACGGTTGGCAGAGAAGAACAGCATGCTGTACGGATCATCTTCTCTTACCAATGTCGCTCGCAATATCCAATCAGAATCGCCTTTTGGGATCAGGAGTAGACAATCTATGCAAGTTAACTTCCCTTCCCAAAAGGCAGTTGTTTTTTCCCATCGATGCCGATTCAGTTAGGATTTGATCACACAGTATCTAGTTCCGCAGGACATGAAGGCGCGCAAACAGCAATACTACACTGAACGACGCGGGATCAATCGGTTTAAAGTGCCGTGTAGCGAGCCAGAAGCCAACAGCACGCCTTACGGAATTCATCATCCATTACAGGACGCTTCGCAAATATCCAATCAGGAACGATCTTGGGTCAGAGTAGACAACATCCAAGTACACGCCCTTACCAAAATGGCAGTCAAGTTCTACAGCGACGTTTCAGTTAGGCACTTTGATCACCATCAGACATATTTCTGTAAGTTCAAAACGCGACGATCCAACGGAATTGAAGTCCAAACAGGACACCTTTAAACGCCACATTAAGTCCAACAGCGCGATTGGGAACATGGTGCATCAAAGTACCCATTCAGCGAGACCGACTTGCAAGTCCAATACAGCGACGATCCTTACGGCACATGTGCATCAAGTCCAATTACGGAGATCGACACGGATAAGCACATGTGCATTTTAAGTCTGACAGCGCCCGGTATTCCTTAACGGAAAAATTTGAAAATCAAGTCCAATTACATGACAAACAGTTTAAGCACAAGGCTTTTCATTTAGTCCTTCGGGCGACGACCCTTAACGGACAATGGAAAACGAGCCATTACACGTCTCCTTACGGCAGATGTGGAATCCATACAGCTCACTTCCTTAACGGCCTTACAATATGATTACAGGGTCGGACATTAACCAACATTTGTATTGTAAGTAAGGACTTCATTCTTAATGGGCAACAGTGCAGCTTCATGCAAGTGCAAGCGCGGATCCGATAACGGCAGTGTGGCATGAAGTCCAATACACGATGAAAGTCCTTTAACGGCCTACATGTGTTTTCGCGGGTCGCTCAGTTTGCGGGGTGTGTATATCTGAAACGGCTGTATTGTCTTGTGTGTTTATCTGACTCTGGGTTTTGTTCTGGGATTTAATTTGGAAAGGATTTGTAAGTCCGTGTTAACTGAACGTTACCGTTTGGAGGGGGTTATATCTAACTACGTGCGTTTGGCTCTGAGGTCTTGTCGGCAAGTCTGACACTCTGCAGGATGGACGGCATGGGTAATCTGAACTCTGTGTCGTTTGGTCTGGGTGTTCGGTAATCCATACCTGGTATTTGTGTCCGGCTTTTTATCTGAACTCTGTGTTCTGTGGTCGTTTTTGAAATCAACCTGACTTTGTGTCTGTGTGTGGTAATGGACTTCTTGTCTGTTTGCGGTATTTTTGCGAGTGTGCAATCGGGGAAACACGTGTGTAGTGGTCAGGGTGTGTGAATCTGAACCGTTCTGTTCGTGGAAGGGGTGTGTGTGAATGACCCTGTATCTGGGGTGTGTGGTATTTGAACTTGTGGCTGGTTGTGGTCTGGGGTGTGTGGTATATCTGAACTCGTGTCTTTGTGGCTGGGGTGTGTGGTATCTAAATCGTGTTTTGTGGTCTGGGGTGTGTGGTATATCTGAACTCTGTGTCTGTTGTGGTCTGGGGTGTGTGGTATATCTGAACTCTGTGTCTGTTGTGGTCTGGGGTGTGTGGTATATCTGAACTCTGTGTCTGTTGTGGTCTGGGGTGTGTGGTATATCTGAACTCTGTGTCTGTTGTGGTCTGGGGTGTGTGGGTATATCTGAACTCTGTGTCTGTTGTGGTCTGGGGTGTGTGGTATATCTGAACTGTGTGTCTGTTGTGGTCTGGGGTGTGTGGTATTCTGAACTCTGTGTCTGTTGTGGTCTGGGGTGTGTGGTATATCTGAACTCTGTGTCTGTTGTGGTCTGGGGTGTGTGGTATTTTCTGAACTCTGTGTCTGTTGTGGTCTGGGGTGTGTGGTATATCTGAACTCTGTGTCTGTTGTGGTCGGGGGTGTGTGGTATATCTGAACTCTGTGTCTGTTGTGGTCTGGGGTGTGTGGTATATCTGAATCTGTGTCTGTTGTGGTCTGGGGTGTGTGGTATATCTGAACTCTGTGTCTGTTGTGGTCTGGGGTGGTGGTATAGCCCTGAACTCTGTGTCTGTTGTGGTCTGGGGTGTGTGGTATATCTGAACTCTGTGTCTGTTGTGGTCTGGGGTGTGTGGTATATCTGAACTCTGTGTCTGTTGTGGTCTGGGGTGTGTGGTATATCTGAACTCTGTGTCTGTTGTGGTCTGGGGTGTGTGGTATATCTGAACTCTGTGTCTGTTGTGGTCTGGGGTGTGTGGTATATCTGAACTCTGTGTCTGTTGTGGTCTGGGGTGTGTGGTATATCTGAACTCTGTGTCTGTTGTGGTCTGGGGTGTGTGGTATATCTGAACTCTGTGTCTGTTGTGGTCTGGGGTGTGTGGTATATCTGAACTCTGTGTCTGTTGTGGTCTGAGGTGTGTGGTATATCTGAACTCTGTGTCTGTTGTGGTCTGGGGTGTGTGGTATGTCTGAACTCTGTGTCTGTTGTGGTCTGGGGTGTGTGGTATATTGAACTCTGTGTCTGTTGTGGTCTGGGGTGTGTGGATGTCTGAACTGTGTGTCTGTTGTGGTCTGGGGTGTGTGGTGATGTCTGAACTGTGTGTCTGTTGTGGTCTGGGGTGTGTGGTATATCTGAACTCTGTGTCTGTTGTGGTCTGGGGTGTGTGGGATGTCTGAACTCTGTGTCTGTTGTGGTCTGGGGTGTGTGGTATATCTGAACTCTGTGTCTGTTGTGGTCTGGGGTGTGTGGTATACTGAACTCTGTGTCTGTTGTGGTCTGGGGTGTGTGGTATGTCTGAACTCTGTGTCTGTTGTGGTCTGGGTGTGTGGTATATCTGAACTCTGTGTCTGTTGTGGTCTGGGGTGTGTGGTATGTCTGAACTCTGTGTCTGTTGTGGTCTGGGGTGTGTGGTATATCTGAACTCTGTGTCTGTTGTGGTCTGGGTGTGTGTGGTATATCTGAACTCTGTGTCTGTTGTGGTCTGGGTGTGTGTGGTATATCTGAACTCTGTGTCTGTTGTGGTCTGGGGTGTGTGGTATATCTGAACTCTGTGCTTGTCTGGTGTGTGGTTCTGACTGGGTGGGGTTTGGTTTATGTCTGAACTCTGTGTCTGTTGTGGTCTGGGTGGTGTGGTATATCTGAACTCTGTGTCTGTTGTGGTCTGGGGTGTGTGGTATATCTGAACTCTGTGTCTGTTGTGGTCTGGGGTGTGTGGGATTGTCTGAACTGTGTGTCTGTTGTGGTCTGGGGTGTGTGGATATCTGAACTCTGTGTCTGTTGTGGTCTGGGGTGTGTGGGATGTCTGAACTCTGTGTCTGTTGTGGTCTGGGGTGTGTGGTATATCTGAACTTGTGTCTGTTGTGGTCTGGGGTGTGTGGTATATCTGAACTCTGTGTCTGTTGTGGTCTGGGGTGTGTGGTATGTCTGAACTGTGTGTCTGTTGTGGTTGGGGTGTGTGGTATATCTGAACTCTGTGTCTGTTGTGGTCTGGGGTGTGTGGTATATCTAAAACTCTGTGTCTGTTGTGGTCTGGGGTGTGTGGTATATCTGAACTCTGTGTCTGTTGTGGTCTGGGGTGTGTGGTATATCTGAACTCTGTGTCTGTTGTGGTCGGGGGTGTTGTGGTATATCTGAACTCTGTGTCTGTTGTGGTCTGGGGTGTGTGGTATATCTGAACTCTGTGTCTGTTGTGGTCTGGGGTGTGTGGGATATCTGAACTTGTGTCTGTGTGGTCTGGGGTGTGTGGGATGTCTGAACTCTGTGTCTGTTGTGGTCTGGGGTGTGTGGTATATCTGAACTCTGTGTCTGTTGTGGTCTGGGGTGTGTGGTTTATATCTGAACTTCTGTGTCTGTTGTGGTCTGGGGTGTGTGGTATATCTGAACTCTGTGTCTGTTGTGGTCTGGGGTGTGTGGTATATCTGAACTCTGTGTCTGTTGTGGTCTGGGGTGTGTGGGATGTCTGAACTCTGTGTCTGTTGTGGTCTGGGGTGTGTGGGATGTCTGAACTCTGTGTCTGTTGTGGTCTGGGGTGTGTGGGATGTCTGAACTCTGTGTCTGTTGTGGTCTGGGTGTGTGGTATATCTGAACTCTGTGTCTGTTGTGGTCTGGGGTGTGTGGGATGTCTGAACTCTGTGTCTGTTGTGGTCTGGGGTGTGTGGGATGTCTGAACTCTGTGTCTGTTGTGGTCTGGGGTGTGTGGGATGTCTGAACTCTGTGTCTGTTGTGGTCTGGGGTGTGTGGTGATATCTGAACTCTGTGTCTGTTGTGGTCTGGGGTGTGTGGTATATCTGAACTCTGTGTCTGTTGTGGTCTGGGGTGTGTGGGATGTCTGAAACTCTGTGTCTGTTGTGGTCTGGGGTGTGTGGTATATCTGAACTCTGTGTCTGTTGTGGTCTGGGGTGTGTGGTATATCGGACTCTGTGTCTGTTGTGGTCTGGGGTGTGTGGTATATCTGAACTGTGTGTTGTTGTGGTCTGGGGTGTGTGGTATATCTGAACTCTGTGTCTGTTGTGGTCTGGGATGTGTGGGATGTCTGAACTCTGTGTCTGTTGTGGTCTGGGTGTGTGGTATATCTGAACTCTGTGTCTGTTGTGGTCTGGGGTGTGTGGTATATCTGAACTCTGTGTCTGTTGTGGTCTGGGGTGTGTGGTATATCTGAACTCTGTGTCTGTTGTGGTCTGGGGTGTGTGGATGTCTGAACTTTGTGTCTGTTGTGGTCTGGGGTGTGTGGTAATATCTGAACTCTGTGTCTGTTGTGGTCTGGGGTGTGTGGTATATCTGACTCTGTGTCTGTTGTGGTCTGGGGTGTGGGGTTTATATCTGAACTGTGTGTCTGTTGTGGTCTGGGGTGTGTGGTATATCTGAACTCTGTGTCTGTTGTGGTCTGGGGTGTGTGGGATGTCTGAACTGTGTGTCTGTTGTGGTCTGGGGTGTGTGGTATATCTGAACTCTGTGTCTGTTGTGGTCTGGGGTGTGTGGTATATCTGAACTCTGTGTCTGTTGTGGTCTGGGGTGTGTGGTATATCTGAACTCTGTGTCTGTTGTGGTCTGGGGTGTGTGGGATGTCTGAACTCTGTGTCTGTTGTGGTCTGGGGTGTGTGGTATATCTGAACTCTGTGTCTGTTGTGGTCTGGGGTGTGTGGTATATCTGAACTCTGTGTCTGTTGTGGTCTGGGGTGTGTGGTATATCTGAACTCTGTGTCTGTTGTGGTCTGGGGTGTGTGGTATATCTGAACTGTGTGTCTGTTGTGGTCTGGGGTGTGTGGTATATCTGAACTCTGTGTCTGTTGTGGTCTGGGGTGTGTGGTATATCTGAACTCTGTGTCTGTTGTGGTCTGGGGTGTGTGGTATATCTGAACTCTGTGTCTGTTGTGGTCTGGGGTGTGTGGTATATCTAAAACTCTGTGTCTGTTGTGGTCGGGGGTTTGTGTGGTATATCTGAACTCTGTGTCTGTTGTGGTCTGGGGTGTGTGGTATATCTGAACTCTGTGTCTGTTGTGGTCTGGGGTGTGTGGTATATCTGAACTCTGTGTCTGTTGTGGTCTGGGGTGTGTGGTATATCTGAACTCTGTGTCTGTTGTGGTCTGGGGTGTGTGGTATATCTGAACTCTGTGTCTGTTGTGGTCTGGGGTGTGTGGTATATCTGAACTCTGTGTCTGTTGTGGTCTGGGGTGTGTGGTATATCTGAACTCTGTGTCTGTTGTGGTCTGGGGTGTGTGGTATGTCTGAACTCTGTGTCTGTTGTGGTCTGGGGTGTGTGGTATATCTGAACTCTGTGTCTGTTGTGGTCTGGGGTGTGTGGTATATCTGAACTCTGTGTCTGTTGTGGTCTGGGGTGTGTGGTATATCTGAACTCTGTGTCTGTTGTGGTCTGGGGTGTGTGGTATATCTGAACTCTGTGTCTGTTGTGGTCTGGGGTGTGTGGTATGTCTGAACTCTGTGTCTGTTGTGGTCTGGGGTGTGTGGTATATCTGAACTCTGTGTCTGTTGTGGTCTGGGGTGTGTGGGATGTCTGAACTGTGTGTCTGTTGTGGTCTGGGGTGTGTGGGATGTCTGAACTGTGTGTCTGTTGTGGTCTGGGGTGTGTGGTATATCTGAACTCTGTGTCTGTTGTGGTCTGGGTGTGTGGGATGTCTGAACTCTGTGTCTGTTGTGGTCTGGGGTGTGTGGTATATCTGAACTCTGTGTCTGTTGTGGTCTGGGGTGTGTGGGATGTCTGAACTGTGTGTCTGTTGTGGTCTGGGGTGTGTGGGATGTCTGAACTCTGTGTCTGTTGTGGTCTGGGGTGTGTGGTATATCTGAACTCTGTGTCTGTTGTGGTCTGGGGTGTGTGGGATGTCTGAACTCTGTGTCTGTTGTGGTCTGGGGTGTGTGGTATATCTGAACTCTGTGTCTGTTGTGGTCTGGGTGTGTGTGGTATATCTGAACTCTGTGTCTGTTGTGGTCTGGGTGTGTGGTATATCTGAACTCTGTGTCTGTTGTGGTCTGGGGTGTGTGGTATATCTGAACTCTGTGCCTGTCGTGGTCTGGGGTGTGTGGGATATCTGACTCTGTGTCTGTTGTGGTCTGGGGTGTGTGGGATGTCTGAACTCTGTGTCTGTTGTGGTCTGGGGTGTGTGGTATATCTGAACTCTGTGTCTGTTGTGGTCTGGGGTGTGTGGTATATCTGAACTCTGTGTCTGTTGTGGTCTGGGGTGTGTGGTATATCTGAACTCTGTGTCTGTTGTGGTCTGGGGTGTGTGGTATATCTGAACTCTGTGTCTGTTGTGGTCTGGGGTGTGTGTGGATGTCTGAACTCTGTGTCTGTTGTGGTCTGGGGTGTGTGGTATATCTGAACTGTGTGTCTGTTGTGGTCTGGGGTGTGTGGTATATCTGAACTCTGTGTCTGTTGTGGTCTGGGGTGTGTGGTATATCTGAACTGTGTGTCTGTTGTGGTCTGGGGTGTGTGGTATATCTGAACTCTGTGTCTGTTGTGGTCTGGGGTGTGTGGTATATCTGAACTCTGTGTCTGTTGTGGTCTGGGGTGTGTGGTATATCTGAACTCTGTGTCTGTTGTGGTCTGGGGTGTGTGGTATATCTGAACTCTGTGTCTGTTGTGGTCTGGGGTGTGTGGTATATCTGAACTCTGTGTCTGTTGTGGTCTGGGGTGTGTGGTATATCTGAACTCTGTGTCTGTTGTGGTCTGGGGTGTGTGGGATGTCTGAACTGTGTGTCTGTTGTGGTCTGGGGTGTGTGGGATGTCTGAACTCTGTGTCTGTTGTGGTCTGGGGTGTGTGGTATATCTGAACTCTGTGTCTGTTGTGGTCTGGGGTGTGTGGTATATCTGAATTCTGTGTCTGTTGTGGTCTGGGGTGTGTGGTATATCTGAACTCTGTGTCTGTGTGGTCTGGGGTGTGTGGTATATCTGAACTCTGTGTCTGTTGTGGTCTGGGGTGTGTGGGATGTCTGAACTCTGTGTCTGTTGTGGTCTGGGGTGTGTGGGATGTCTGAACTCTGTGTCTGTTGTGGTCTGGGGTGTGTGGGATGTCTGAACTCTGTGTCTGTTGTGGTCTGGGGTGTGTGGTATATCTGAACTCTGTGTCTGTTGTGGTCTGGGGTGTGTGGGATGTCTGAACTCTGTGTCTGTTGTGGTCTGGGGTGTGTGGGATGTCTGAACTCTGTGTCTGTTGTGGTCTGGGGTGTGTGGGATGTCTGAACTCTGTGTCTGTTGTGGTCTGGGGTGTGTGGTATATCTGAACTCTGTGTCTGTTGTGGTCTGGGGTGTGTGGTATATCTGAACTCTGTGTCTGTTGTGGTCTGGGGTGTGTGGGATGTCTGAACTCTGTGTCTGTTGTGGTCTGGGGTGTGTGGTATATCTGAACTCTGTGTCTGTTGTGGTCTGGGGTGTGTGGTATATCGGACTCTGTGTCTGTTGTGGTCTGGGGTGTGTGGTATATCTGAACTGTGTGTCTGTTGTGGTCTGGGGTGTGTGGTATATCTGAACTCTGTGTCTGTTGTGGTCTGGGATGTGTGGGATGTCTGAACTCTGTGTCTGTTGTGGTCTGGGGTGTGTGGTATATCTGAATCTGTGTCTGTTGTGGTCTGGGGTGTGTGGTATATCTGAACTCTGTGTCTGTTGTGGTCTGGGGTGTGTGGTATATCTGAACTCTGTGTCTGTTGTGGTCTGGGGTGTGTGGGATGTCTGAACTTTGTGTCTGTTGTGGTCTGGGGTGTGTGGTATATCTGAACTCTGTGTCTGTTGTGGTCTGGGGTGTGTGGTATATCTGACTCTGTGTCTGTTGTGGTCTGGGGTGTGTTGGTATATCTGAACTGTGTGTCTGTTGTGGTCTGGGGTGTGTGGTATATCTGAACTCTGTGTCTGTTGTGGTCTGGGGTGTGTGGGATGTCTGAACTGTGTGTCTGTTGTGGTCTGGGGTGTGTGGTATATCTGAACTCTGTGTCTGTTGTGGTCTGGGGTGTGTGGTATATCTGAACTCTGTGTCTGTTGTGGTCTGGGGTGTGTGGTATATCTGAACTCTGTGTCTGTTGTGGTCTGGGGTGTGTGGGATGTCTGAACTCTGTGTCTGTTGTGGTCTGGGGTGTGTGGTATATCTGAACTCTGTGTCTGTTGTGGTCTGGGGTGTGTGGTATATCTGAACTCTGTGTCTGTTGTGGTCTGGGGTGTGTGGTATATCTGAACTCTGTGTCTGTTGTGGTCTGGGGTGTGTGGTATATCTGAACTGTGTGTCTGTTGTGGTCTGGGGTGTGTGGTATATCTGAACTCTGTGTCTGTTGTGGTCTGGGGTGTGTGGTATATCTGAACTCTGTGTCTGTTGTGGTCTGGGGTGTGTGGTATATCTGAACTCTGTGTCTGTTGTGGTCTGGGGTGTGTGGTATATCTGAACTCTGTGTCTGTTGTGGTCTGGGGTGTGTGGTATATCTGAACTCTGTGTCTGTTGTGGTCTGGGGTGTGGGGGTATATCTGAACTCTGTGTCTGTTGTGGTCTGGGGTGTGTGGTATATCTGAACTCTGTGTCTGTTGTGGTCTGGGGTGTGTGGTATATCTGAACTCTGTGTCTGTTGTGGTCGGGGGTGTGTGGTATATCTGAACTCTGTGTCTGTTGTGGTCTGGGGGTGTGGGATGTCTGAACTGTGTGTCTGTTGTGGTCTGGGGTGTGTGGGATGTCTGAACTCTGTGTCTGTTGTGGTCTGGGGTGTGTGGTATATCTGAACTCTGTGTCTGTTGTGGTCTGGGGTGTGTGGGATGTCTGAACTGTGTGTCTGTTGTGGTCTGGGGTGTGGGGGATGTCTGAACTCTGTGTCTGTTGTGGTCTGGGGTGTGTGGTATATCTAAACTCTGTGTCTGTTGTGGTCTGGGGTGTGTGGTATATCTGAACTCTGTTTTCGTTGTGGTCTGGGGTGTGTGGTATATCTGAACTCTGTGTCTGTTGTGGTCTGGGGTGTGTGGTATATCTGAACTCTGTGTCTGTTGTGATCTGGGGTGTGGGATGTCTGAACTCTGTGTCTGTTGTGGTCTGGGGTGTGTGGTATATCTGAACTCTGTGTCTGTTGTGGTCTGGGGTGTGTGGGATGTCTGAACTGTGTGTCTGTTGTGGTCTGGGGTGTGTGGGATGTCTGAACTCTGTGTCTGTTGTGGTCTGGGGTGTGTGGTATATCTGAACTCTGTGTCTGTTGTGGTCTGGGGTGTGTGGGATGTCTGAACTCTGTGTCTGTTGTGGTCTGGGTGTGTGGTATATCTGAACTCTGTGTCTGTTGTGGTCTGGGGTGTGTGGTATATCTGAACTCTGTGTCTGTTGTGGTCTGGGGTGTGTGGTATATCTGAACTCTGTGTCTGTTGTGGTCTGGGGTGTGTGGTATATCTGAACTCTGTGTCTGTTGTGGTCTGGGGTGTGTGGTATATCTGAACTCTGTGTCTGTTGTGGTCTGGGGTGTGTGGTATATCTGAACTCTGTGTCTGTTGTGGTCTGGGGTGTGTGGGATGTCTGAATGTGTGTTGTTGTGGTCTGGGGTGTGTGGGATATCTGAACTCTGTGTCTGTTGTGGTCTGGGGTGTGTGGTTATATCTGAACTCTGTGTCTGTTGTGGTCTGGGGTGTGTGGGATGTCTGAACTGTGTGTCTGTTGTGGTCTGGGGTGTGTGGGATGTCTGAACTCTGTGTCTGTTGTGGTCTGGGGTGTGTGGTATATCTGAACTCTGTGTCTGTTGTGGTCTGGGGTGTGTGGGATGTCTGAACTGTGTGTCTGTTGTGGTCTGGGGTTGTGTGGTATATCTGAACTCTGTGTCTGTTGTGGTCTGGGGTGTGTGGGATGTCTGAACTGTGTGTCTGTTGTGGTCTGGGGTGTGTGGGATGTCTGAACTCTGTGTGTGTTGTGGTCTGGGGTGTGTGGTATATCTGAACTCTGTGTCTGTTGTGGTCTGGGGTGTGTGGGATGTCTGAACTCTGTGTCTGTTGTGGTCTGGGGTGTGTGGTATATCTGAACTCTGTGTCTGTTGTTGTCTGGGTGTGTGTGGTATATCTGAACTCTGTGTCTGTTGTGGTCTGGGGTGTGTGGTATATCTGAACTCTGTGTCTGTTGTGGTCTGGGTGTGTGGTATATCTGAACTCTGTGCCTGTCGTGGTCTGGGGTGTGTGGGATATCTGACTCTGTGTCTGTTGTGGTCTGGGGTGTGTGGGATATCTGACTCTGTGTCTGGTGTGGTCTGGGGTGTGTGGTATATCTGAACTCTGTGTCTGTTGTGGTCTGGGGTGTGTGGGATATCTGACTCTGTGTCTGTTGTGGTCTGGGGGGTGGGATATCTGAACTCTGTGTCTGTTGTGGTCTGGGGTGTGTGGTATATCTTAACTCTGTGTCTGTTGTGGTCTGGGGTGTGTGGTATATCTGAACTCTGTGTCTGTTGTGGTCTGGGGTGTGTGGTATATTGAACTCTGTGTCTGTTGTGGTCTGGGGTTGTGTGGTATATCTGAACTCTGTGTCTGTTGTGGTCTGGGGTGTGTGGGATGTCTGAACTCTGTGTCTGTCGTGGTCTGGGGTGTGTGGTATATCTGAACTGTGTGTCTGTTGTGGTCTGGGGTGTGTGGTATATCTGAACTGTGTGTCTGTTGTGGTCTGGGGTGTGTGGTATATCTGAACTGTGTGTCTGTTGTGGTCTGGGGTTGTGTGGGATGTCTGAACTGTGTGTCTGTTGTGGTCTGGGGTGTGTGGGATGTCTGAACTCTGTGTCTGTTGTGGTCTGGGGTGTGTGGTATATCTGAACTGTGTGTCTGTTGTGGTCTGGGGTGTGTGGTATATCTGACTCTGTGTCTGTTGTGGTCTGGGGTGTGTGGGATGTCTGAACTCTGTGTCTGTCGTGGTCTGGGGTGTGTGGGATGTCTGAACTGTGTGTCTGTCGTGGTCTGGGGTGTGTGGGATGTCTGAACTCTGTGTCTGTTGTGGTCTGGGGTGTGTGGTATATCTGACTCTGTGTCTGTTGTGGTCTGGGGTGTGTGGGATGTCTGAACTCTGTGTCTGTTGTGGTCTGGGGTGTGTGGTATGTCTGAACTCTGTGTCTGTTGCGCGCCCTCAATAGTGGTGGCGTGAATTTATTGATGTGCCTGCTTGTCCGTATTATGTATTGTGTACTCGTTATGATTTGATGGCTCAGGCAGCAAAAGAAAAACAACCAAAAAAAGGAAGAAACTGAACTTGTTGCCTGGCTGTCTATGTTCGTGAGGTGTGGGTGTGTGTAGAGAAAAGACGTACACCCATCCAAACTTCTTGAGGTGAGAGTCAGACAGCAAAACACGCACCGCCCCACCATCCGTAACAGTGTCCATAAAATAAATATCTCCTATGTCTGCGAGCCGCAGGAGCCAGTGATCATAAAGACAGAAACCTTCAAGACACAGGGGTACTGGTCAAAAGATAAAAGTCACATGAAGTGAACGTTAGCAATAAGTCGATTCCTCACCCAATGCCTCAGTCAATATCAATTCATCACCTAATCTCCTAATCTCAGATCAATCCATTTTCTGTCCAGTGAGTGCATTAGCCTCAACCGCCCTGTCTAGTTCTTCATTCGTCCTGAATGAACCAGTTCCTCTTCCAATGGCTTAGTCTATGCCAGTTCATTATGCACTCCAAAAAATCATCAATAAATCAATACCCGTCATAATCCACAATCAGGTTAACTCTCAGCCAGATCAATACCCCGTCATAATCCACGATAAGGTTAACTCTCAGCCAGATCAATACCCCGTCATAATCCACGATAAGGTTTAACTCTCAGCCAGATCAATACCCGTCATAATCCACGATAAGGTTAACTCTCAGCCAGATCAATACCCCGTCATAATCCACGATAAGGTTAACTCTCAGCCAGATCAATACCCGTCATAATCCACGATAAGGTTAACTCTCAGCCAGATCAATACCCCGTCATAATCCACGATAAGGTTAACTCTCAGCCAGATCAATACCCCGTCATAATCCACGATAAGGTTAACTCTCAGCCAGATCAATACCCCGTCATAATCCACGATAAGGTTAACCTCTCAGCCAGATCAATACCCCGTCATAATCCACAATAAGGTTAACTCTCAGCCAGATCAATACCCCGTCATAATCCACAATAAGGTTAACTCTCAGCCAGATGATTAACTATCATCAACAATTTAGTTCCGCGCAAAATTAACTAAACTTCGCCAAGCATTGCATTCCTTATGATTTATATCATTTGCATCAAATCGTCATCCAACTACTTAACCTTCACCAGCAAACCAATCCCCATCTATTTACATGACTATCATTGAATCGCGCGTGCGCACGCGCACACACACACGCACACACACACACACACACACACACACACACACACACACACACACACACACACACACACACACACACACACACACACACACACACACACACACACACACACACACACACAACCCCTCCCCCCCCCACACACACACACACACACACACATGCAATATTGTTGGTGTTTTTTTTCTAGCTGTATACTATATTTGCTTCTTTCTCTTTCTGCTGGCAAAATGTTTAAAATAAAATAAAAAGCTTGACAGCTTATTTTTCAACAATGAAAAAGGATAATCTTGACTTGACTTTACACACACACACACACACACACACACACACACACACACACACACACACACACACACACACACACACACACACACACACACGAGAGAGAGAGAGAGAGAGAGAGAGAGAGAGAGAGAGAGAGAGAGAGAGAGAGAGAGAGAGGGAGAGAGAGACAGAGACAGAGACAGACAGACAGACAGACAGACAGACAGACAGATTGACTGACTGACTGACTGACTGACTGACAGAGAGCCGTCCGACTACTTAACCATTATTAACAAAAATTGCTTCCCCATCCAGTCACCTATCCAACCCTGAGAAATTCATGTTCCCACTCAGTCCCTTCACTGAAACCGTCCCACCACTTCCCCCCTCATCATCCGACCATCGGTAACAAATCAGCAATTGACTGATATTAATCAGCTATGTCAACAAATCAAGTCCAAATCTGATCACTTGGCACATTGTTAAAAAGAAGAAGAAGAAAAGAAGAAGAAGAAGAAGAAAAAAAGAAAAAAAGAAGAAAAAAAGAAGAAGAAAAAAAAAATAAAAAAGAAAAAGAAAATAAAAAAATTTCCCACCCAAAAAAACCAAGGGTTAAAAATCAAATTTTAAAATCTAACCCTTTTTAACCCTTTAAATTAAAGAAACCAGCCCCCCCCCCTTTTTCAAGCACTTAACCTTTCCCCCCGGGAAAAAAAAAAGGGTTCCAAAACCTTTTCCATTAAATTTATAAATTATCAAAAAAAAAGAAGAAAAAAACCTTTTAAAAAATGCAGTATTGGAACCCCGGGGGACCCCAATTAAAAACCAGGCGGGGGGTGGCCCCCCCATTGGGAACTCCCAAAGGGGAAATTCCTTTAACTCCCAGGCCGGGGGTTCTTTGGGAAATTTCCCCCCAAAATAAAAAAATTAACAGCGTGGGGGGCCCTTTGGAACCCCCAACCGGGAATCTTTAAATTAACGGGCCCCCGTGTCCCCCTTTTGGAATCCCAAAACCCTTTTTAAGCCCCCCGGGAAAATCTTTGGGAAACCCCCAAGGGAAATCATTTTTTTAACCCGGGGCCGGTTTTTCCCCCCTTTGGGGAAATCCCCAAAAAACCCATTTTTTAAAAACAAAAACGGTTTTTCATTAAAAAACCCCCCCCCAAAATCATTATTAACGGGGCGGGGGGTCTTTTGGGGGAAAAACCCCAGGGTTTCCAATTTTTAAAACAGACGTTTTTCCATTTGGAAAAACCCCCAGGGAAATCTTTTTAAAAAAACCGGGCCCCCCGTTTTTCCTTTGGAAAATCCCCCCCGGAAAAACCCTTTTAATTAACAGGCTTTTTTGCCCCAACGGGAAAACCCCCACAAAATTCCCATTTTTTTAAACGGGGCCGGGTGCCCCAAGGAATCCCACAGATCCCATTTTTAAAAGGTTTCGAGTCTTTGGGAAAACCCAAACAAAACCCTTTTTTAATAAAAACCCCCTGTGTCCTTAAAAAACCCCCCAAAAACATTTTTTAAAAAGGCCCCTGGGGGCCCCAGGGGAAACCCCCCCCAAACCCAATTTTTAAAAAACCCCCCCGGGGTGCCCACTGGGAAACCCAAAAACGGACCCCCAATTAAATTAAAACCGTGGGGGCCCCAATTGGGGAACCCCCAGGGGAATAAAAAAATTAACGGGCCCCCCTGCCCCATGGAATCCCCCGGACCCCCATTATTAATGGGCTTGTGCCCCAAATTGGAAACCCCAGGGAATAATTTTTAAACCCAGCCCTGTGCCCCCATTTGGAAAACCCCAAAGGGTTTCCCCATTTTTTAACACCCCCTTTTTTCTTTAAAAAAACCCCCCAGGACCATTAAAAAACAGGCCCTGTGTTTTTTTGGAACCCCCCACGGACTTTATTAAAAAAGGCCTGTTTTTTTTGGGAAACCCCCGGGGACCTTTAAAATTAACGGGCCCGGTTTTGGGGGGGCCCCCAAAAAAATCCCAACGGAAAAAATTTTTAAAACGGGCCCCGGTGGGGGGGCCCCCCTTTGGGAACCCCCAGGGGAACCCATTTTTTTTAACAGGCTTTGGTTGCCCCTTTTGGAATCCCAGGGGAACATAAAAAAAAACGGGGCCCAGTAAATTGGGGAAAAACCCAAGGGAAAATCTTTTAAAAAACCGGTTTTTTTGGGTGTCTTTTGGAACCCCCCACGGATCATTATTGGGACGGGGGCCCCCCTGCCCCCATTGGAACCCCCCCCAACGGATAAAAATTTTTAAAAACAGGGGGGGTTTTGGCCCCAAATTGGGAAAAAACCCCAAACGGATCATTTTTTTAACCCGGGCGGGGGGGGCCCCCTTTGGGAAAAACCCACGGACCCTTTTTTTTTAAACAAGGGCCCTGCCCAATTGGGAACCCCCCAGGGAATCATTAAAAAACCACCCCCCCCTGCCCCAACGGGAACCCCCCAGGGGATCTTTTTTAAAACAGGTTTTTGTGTAAATTGGGAAAATTCCCGGGGGAACCATTTTTTTAAACCCAAGGCCCCTCGTCGGGGGAAAAACCCAACGGACCCCATTTTTAACCCCCCAAGGCCCGGGGGTTCCCCATTGTAAATCCCACGGATCATTATTAACAGGCCTCTGTCAATAGAATCCCACGGATCCATTATTAACAGGCGTGTGTCATTGGAATCCCACGGTCATTATTAACAGGCGTGTGTCATTGGAATCCCACGGATCCATTATTAACAGGCGTGTGTCATTGGAATCCCATGGATCATTATTTAACAGGCGTGTGTCATTGGAATCCCACGGATCATTATTAACAGGCGTGGTGTCATTGGAATCCCACGGATCATTATTAACAGGCGTGTGTCATTGGAATCCCACGGATCATTATTAACAGGCCTCTGTCATTAGAATCCCACGGATCCATTATTAACAGGCGTGTGTCATTGGAATCCCACGGATCATATTAACAGGCGTGTGTCATTGGAATCCCACGGATCCATTATTAACAGGCGTGTGTCATTGGAATCCCATGGATCATTATTAACAGGCGTGTGTCATTGGAATCGCACGGATCATTATTAATAGGCGTGTGTCATTGGAACCCCATGGATCATTATTAACAGGCGTGTGTCTTTGGGAATCCCACGGATCATTATTAAGAGGCGTGTGTCCCATCCGACCACACAGTCATCAACAGATCAAGGGGTGGCAGCACTCCAAAATTTAATGCCCCAAGGCCTGCTTGAGAAAGTCGAGTATTTATAGACTGGCTGTCATGGGGACGTAGCCTCACATCAAGGCATGTGACGCTCCATCACATGTAGTTAGTGATATGAATCATTTCCCCGTGCCACAATTAAAGGAAGAATATTCATATGGCATTGACTAGTGTAGCGGGCGTCCCCAAAATAATTGTGAGTATGACTCATTCAAGAAACAAAATGTGGTCATTGGTGAAAGTGACCACTGAGTGAGAGTTTAACAAGGGCTGGTAAGGTAAGGTGCTGGTCATGTGTTTTGAACACTGAGTATGCACTCACTAGGAGAAGGGGGGAAAGAGTCAGTTTTAACCCAGCAGATGGCCTAGAGACACGAACCTGTCAGGACGGTGGCCCTCGTTGCTGACCAGTCATCACCAGGTGAGCGATAGATAGTTGGGGAAAGCTACAGGGGGAAAACTTAAGGAAAAGAGAAAGAAAGAATTCATATGTTGAATTAAGAAGGTTACTTTACAACGAACCTTATTGTGTTTCAGCCCTTCACCCTTTACCCTTCGCCCTTCACCTTCACCTTCACCCTTTTGGGGGTCTCAGCCGATAAATCCCCTCAAACCCCACATAAGGTTAAATTTTCCCCAATCAATACCCCCGTCTAATCCACGTAAGGGTTAACTCTCAGCCAGATCAATCCCCTCATAATCCACAAAAAGGTTAACCTCACCAGATCAATACCCGTCATAATCCCAATAATTAAACTCCACCAGTATTAACTATCATCAAAAATTTTAGTTCCGCGCAAAATTCAAAACTTCCCCCAACATTGCATTCCTTTGATTTTATCTTTCTCAAATCGTCACCCAAACTACTTAACCTTCACCACAAACCAACCCCATTATTTACATGACTATCTTAAATCGGCGTCGCACGCGCAACACACCGCACACCACACCACACACACACAACACACCCCAAACAAACACACACACCACACACACAACAACCAACACACACACACACCACACACCACACACACAAAACCCCCTCCCCCCCCCACACCCCCCACACCACAACAAAAAATTTTTGGGTGTTTTTTTTCACTTAACTTATTTGCTTCTTTCTTTCTGCTGAAAAAATTTTTAAAAAAAAATAAAAAGCACAGCTTATTTTCAACAATAAAAAAGGATAATCTTGACTTCTTTACACACACACACACACACACACCCCCAACCACACCACACACACACCAACCACACACACACACAAAACACACACACAAAGAAGAGGAGAGGAAGAGAGAGGGGAAAAGGAAAGAGAGGAAAGAGAGAGAGGAGAGAGAGACAGAGACAAGACAACAGACAAAAAACAGACAGACAACAATTGCTGACGCTGACTGACGACTGACGGGCCCCCGACTTTTTTAACCTTTTATTAAAAAAAAATTGCTTCCCCATCCAGTCACCTTTTCCAAACCCCTGAAAATTTCTTTTCCCATCAGCCCTTCACTAAAACCTCCCACCACTTCCCCCCCTCTCATCCGCCATGGGTAACAAATCAGAAATTGACTATTTTAAATCAGCTATTCAACAAATCAAGTCCAAATCTGATCCTTGGAAATTGTTAAAAAGAAAAGGGAAAAGAAAAGAAGAAAAAGAAGAAAAGAAAAAGAAGAAAAAGAGAAGAAGAAAAAGAAGAAAGAGAAGAAAAAAAAAATTTTCCCCACCCAATTTTAAAACCAAGTGAAAAAATCAATTCTTCTAATCTTTTAACTTTGTTTAACGCCCCAGTTTCCCCTTTCAAGCACAAAACCATCACCGGAAAATGGGTCCCATCCATTCAATATCTTTTCAAAAAAAAGAAAAAAAAACTTTAAAATGCAGTTTTGGGAACCCGGGGGACCCCATTATTAACAGGGGGTTTGCTTTGGACTCCCCGACCCTTTCTAACAGGCGTGGTTTTGGAACCCAGGGTTTTTTTATAACGGGCTGGTCTTGGGAATCCCACGGATATTTTTAAAACAGGCGGGTCTTTGGGAACCCCACGGATCATTTTTAAAAACAGCCTGTATCTTTGGGAAAATCCCAGGTCATTTTAACAGCGGTGTTTTGGAACCCCCACGGTCTTTTAACAGACGTGTGTCTTTGGGAACCCCACGGTCATTATTAACAGCGTGGCTTTGGAAACCCCACGATCATTTTTAAAACAGACGTGTGTCTTTGGGAATCCCCCGGATCATTATTAACAGGCCTGTGTCATTGGAATCCCACGGATCATTTTTAAAACACGTGTGTCACGGGATTCCCACAATCCATTATTAACAGGCCTGTGTCATTGGAACCCCACAATCCTTATTAACAGGTCTGTGTCTTTGGGAACCCCCAAAATCCTTAAAAACGGCCCTGTGTCATTAGAATCCCACAGACATTATTAACAGGCCTGTGTCATTAAAACCCACACATATTAACAGGCGTGGTCATTTGAATCCCACGGATAATTTTTAACAGCCGTTTTCATTGGAATCCCACGATCATTAAAACACCCCCTTGCTTTGGGAATCCCCACGGACCCTTATTAATAGCTGGCTTTGGAATCCCAGGATTTTTAATTAACAACGTGTGTCTTGGAACCCCAGGGTTTCCCATTTTAACAGGCCGGGGTCTTAATCCCACGGAGATTAAAAACAGGCCGTGTTTTGGAAACCCCGGATCATTATTAACAGCCTGTGTTTTTGGGGAAAAATCCCAATCCATTATTAACAGGTGGTCTTTGGGAATCCCACGGATCATTTTAAAGGGTGTGTCAGGGAAACCCCCCGGATATTTTTAACACGTGTTCTTTTGGAATCCCACGGATCATTTTAAAAACGGGCCCTGTCATTGGATACCACGGATCATTATTAACAGTTTTTCTTGGAATCCCAGGGATCTTAGACACCCCTCTGCCCTTGGGAATCCCAGGGATCTTATTAAAAAGGCGGTGTCTTTGGAACCCCACGGATCTTATAACAGGCGTGTGTCTTTGGGAATCCCAGGCATTTAAAGGCCTCTGTCAGGGAATCCCACTCATTTTTAACAGGCCCTGTCACGGGAATCCCACGTCTTTATTAACGGGCTGTGTTTTGGAACCCGGGGGGGCCATTATTAACACCCTTCATTGAATCCCACGACCTTATTAACAGGCTTGTCTTGGAATCCCACGGATCTTTATTAACGGGCCTCCAATGAATCCCAGGGATCCTTATTAACGGGCGTGTGTTTTGGAATCCCAGGGATCTTTAAAAACGGGCTGTGCATTGGAATCCCACGGATCCTTTATTAACGGGCGTGTTCTTTGAACCCCATGGATCTTTATTAACAGGCGGGTGTCATTGGAACCCCACGGACTTTATTAACGGGGTGTGCTTTGGGAATCCCCGGGATCTTTATTAACAGGGTGTTCGGGAACCCCAGGATCATTTAACAGGCCCTGTCATTAAAACCCCACGGATCCTTATTAACAGGGTTGTCAGGGGAACCCCACGATCATTTTTAAACAGCGTGTGTTTTGGGAACCCCACGGACCTTTTAACAGGGGTGCATTGAATCCCATGATCTTTATTAACAGGCGGTGCATTGGAATCGCACGGATCATTATTAATAGGGTGTGTCTTGGAATCCCGGGATCATTTTTAACAGGTGGCTTTGAATCCAGGGACTTAAAAAGGGGCTGTGTCCACCCCGAACCACACGTCATCAACAACAATGGGGGGCACACTCCAAAATTTTTGCCCCAAGGCCTTCTTGAGAAAGCAGTATTTTAGAGGGCGGCTGTAAACGTACCTCCTCAAGCAGGACGCTCCATCACATGTAGTTATGATATAATCTTTTCCCCCTTGCCAAATTAAAGGAAGAATATTCATGTGACTAGTGTACGGGGCTCCCCAAAATTTGTGAGATGATTTTCCCCAAGAAGAATGTGTATGGGTGAAAGGGACCAGAGGAGATTTAACGGGGCTAAAAGGTAAGGTTGTCATGTTTTTGAAACTGATATGCACTAAAAGAAGGGGGGGAAAGATATTTTTTAACCCCAGCAGATGGCCTAAGACTCGAACCTGTCAGCGGGGCCCTCGGCTGAAGTCACCCCAGGTGACGATGATAGGGGGGAAAGCTACGGGGGGAAAACTTAAGGAAAAGAGAAAGAAGTTTTCATATTTGAATTAAAAGGGTTTACTTACACGAACCTTTTTTCGTGTTTCGCCCTTCACCCTTTCCCCTTCGCCCTTCCCCTTCACCTTTCCCCCCGTGAGGGGTTTGAAGAGCCAGGGGTGTGAGGCACAGGGTATTTCACCCCGCGGGGTACCAACTCCGGGGAGAGGATTGAAGCCGTGTTTCTCAAAACAGAAGAACTCCGGGAAAAAGTCGAGACTCGTTCTCCGGGGCAAGTTCGGGGGGGCGTTATTTTTCCAGAGAGAAGACGGGGAATTTTGAAAAGCGAGAATTTTAACTTGACAGCAGGTCCCGGTGATTACGGGATTTAAAATTTTCTCCTTTGGCCATTTTTTGGAAAACGGAATGTGAAGCCACGGCTTTATAGAAGGGGAACAAATTTATTTTACCTCGTGGGGAAAGGACATGGGGAAAACTTTTTTTTTTTTTCTTCATGAAAAGGGGAAACATGGGGGAAGATTGTTTTTGTTCCGATGAGGAAGATACATGTGTCAATTTATTTGTCTCTCAGTGGGAAAGTACAAGGTAAAATCTTTTTGGGCAAGTGATGATGTGATTAAAAAGTTTTTTCCCCCGAAGGAGGGGGGGAAAAGGAAAACTTCGTATCCCTTTTTGGGTGTTTGGGAAAAGATTGCGGTGGTAGGGAAAAATGCTGTATAATGCGGGTAGCAAGAGTACATGGACAGTGGTGACCCCGACTCCAGCTTCACCCGTACTGCCGTTTTTTTCCCCGGGAAAAAAAAAAAAAAAAAAAAAAAAAAAAAGAAAGTTTTCTATTGTCCCTTTGGGGGTTTAAAAAAAAAGATTTATATTTTTCCCTCAAGGGTTTGAGGAAGAAAAAAAAAAGGGAAAAGGTTTCCCTTTGAAACCTGGGGAATTTCTATTTGTCCCTCATTTTTGAGGAAAGAAAAAAAAAAGAAGAAAGTTTAATTTTTTTTTGGGGGAAATTTTGCTTTTGTTGTTTTTTTTTCTATTTCTATGTGTTTTTAAAGGGGGTTAGCTTTTTTTCTCTACTCCTTAATTTTTTTTTTTTGGTAGATTTTTTTTTTGACCCCCCCACCCAGCCGTAGCCTCAACCCTTGCCAAACCCTGGCACAAGGGGGCAGGCTTGGGGATCTTTTTCCTTCCCCTAAGTTTTGGTTTTTTGTCCCCTTTCCCAACTGATACCCCAAACCTTTTCCCCTGCTTGAGGGGACATGGCGTTGGGATAAATTTCTTTCCCTTTCTCGAAAATATCTATTTCTTTCGTTTTCCCCATTTTCATTTTGATTTTTCCCCTTCCCCCTCAATGGGATCAATTTCCCCTCCGTCCGCTAATATTAGGGGGGAGTTGATTACCGCCAACCCAAAAAAAAATTTTTATCTTTTACACTTTTTTTCGGGGTTGGTGCGAGATTTTTTTTTGATTTTGGGGGAATGTGATTTAGATTTTGTTTATTATTTTGTTTTTTATTATGAGGGGGTTAATTTGCATTTTGTTTTTCCCGTCCCATTTTCACGGGGACAGGCCCACGGGTTGTCTGGGGGTTCTTTTGCTTTTCTTTTTTCTGCTCACAATTCCCGGTCCGTTATCCTTCATTTCTTTTCCCCCCTTTTTTTAAAACCCTTTTTAAACCTTCTCCTCAAACTCCTTTTCTTTTTTTTTTTAAACATTTTCTCTTTTAGGTAGGATTTCCTTTTAGTTTGTGTTTCTTCCCCCTTTTTAATTGTTGTGATTCCATTTGTTTTGAAAATTTAAATTTTCATTTTTTTAAGGCGGTAAATTTGTTTTGAAAATTTCGTTTGAAATTAAGTAAGAAAAAAGACTGACAACAAAACTTTTGAAATAAAACTTTTAAAGAATTTTTTTCGAAAATTTTATTGTTTATTTTTTTTTTTCTTGGGGGAAAACAGTTTTGTATTAAATTTCATTTTGTTTTGGAAAATTCCAAAATTTGATAACATTCAAATTATTTTTAAAAAAATACATTCCTTGGATTCTATCTCCCCGTTTTATGGGGGTTTTTTGTTTACACCGAATTGAATTCGTATTTTATAACTAAATTTGGTTTGTGAAAAAAAATTTTAAAATTTATCGCCTTATTTTTTTTCATACTTTGAGATTTTTTTGGGTGTTTATATCAGATTCATTTTGGATATTTTGATAAATATTTTTAAAAGCGAACGTTTGGGGTTTTGATGGGGAAAAAAAAAAACTTGTAAACAATATAGATAGGGCAGAACTAAGAGAAAGAGAAAAGTCAAAGGGAAACAAAGTGAAGAAAGGGAAACTAGAAAGAAAAAAATAGATTACAGGGGGGAAATTAAAATTTGAAAAAAAAGACTACGAGGGAAGTGAAAAATAAAAAACGCTTTTAAATTGAGGCATTTAACAGAGAGTGCGAAATTAAAAGAATACAGCAAAAGAGCCTCCCCCATTCCCCCATCGTTCCGCGCCGCGCCTCAACCAAAAGCGGGTATTTTCCAAAGTTCCCCCTTTTCGGGGAAAAAACGGATGACAAAATAGTTTTTTTTTCCGATTTAAAAGTCACCAACCTTGGGGTTGGCCAAAGAAAGTGGACATTGTATTTTGCGTCGTTGTTTAAGGTACGTTTTTGACACTGTCCCCCCCACCACGGGCACAAAAAAAATTTAATTTGGGGAAAACATTGAAAGAAAACTCCTCAAGAAATTTTCAATTTCGTGATCTTTTTCACGAACGTTTCCGTTCTGTCCCCTGAAAAAAGGGAAATCTTCCGCGTTTCTGATCCTAGATCATTGTTGGCAGATCATTTATCAAAAACAAACAAATTTTCAGTAGCGGATCTCCTTCTTAGAAACAATTTTTTCCAGGCGTGACAAAGATCGGGCCATTTCCCTTAAAAAAGGCAATTTGAAAAACGTGGGGAAATTGTCAGAGGCTGTCTTTTGTGTCGCTCACCCAGATACGGGGGTGGGAAAGGAAATTTTCCATCTTGAGTCTCATCTCATTACTACCCATCGGGACGGGGATTTACGGAAAGGAAATCGGGGCTTTTTTGACCCTAAAGGGAAACCTATCCTAGGAACGGACGGGGTTTTTCCCCGGGGTTTCGGGGACTTTCGTCAATACCAGTATCACCCCCCGGAAAGCCCCGTTACCCTCAGAACTTTCCGGGGGTCGGGACAACGACCCCCCACAAACCCTTTTTGGGGCCTTTTCGGGGACAGAACAGAAGTTCAAAAAATATGGGCTGCCTCAGACAAGCGATTTTTTTTTTGTGGGCAATTTCCCATTTGAGAAAATTCCCTTTTAAAACCAAATGATAAAAACCCCATTAGTCCCACTGATTGTAAAGGCCCTTTGTTTTGGCACCAGATCAATCGTTGGGGAAGGGTTAGAAAACGGACCCCATCAAGGGATTGCAGCTTCGGTTTTGCGAGAAAAACGGGGTGCACTAGCGGGTGTACAAAAATCTTTCGTGCTTCAAAACATATTCAACACTGTCCAAAAGTGTAGGTCTTTGAGCAAGATTAAACTTTTTCGTGGCAAAAATTTCAGTCGCCACCCGTACTACCCCGGGATTTTCTTACCGCCTGTGTCTTTGAAAACCCATCTGCACTTGATTTTGGGGAAATTTTGCCGGGTCGCTACAGTACAGGGTGGGCTGGAGGTCTTTGTTCCTTGTCTTGATTTAAAGATAAAACGTATAGAGCAGGAAAAAGGCTACAACCCAAAAAGTCCAAAACGGGATGAACCCAATTACCCCAGATATTAAAAAATGCAGAAAAGACGAGACGCGCGACAATACTTTTGCTGCAAACGACTGTCACTGATGTACCAACGCAAACCAACGACATACGGGACTCTGACTTCTCACATGTGTACCGGGACGGACAACAGACAAGTTGTGGCCAAAACCCATTAGAGAAACAGTACTCACACGGTCTGACATTTTTTCCTGGCACGGGAATCAAAAGAATTTTAAAGGGAATTTTTCTTGATTCTTTTTATCCCCGGGGTGTCAAAAAGGAATTACGAAATCCCCGCTCATGTGACATCTCCAAAAGACATCTCAAAAGGTCGCGTCCCATGTGCACCTTTTGCAAAAAATGCCCTCATTTTCCTTTCCATTTGGGAAGTAGCTATTGATCTTGTTGGACCGCTCCCCTGTCTTTTTCGGTATCGCTATATCTTTCTTTTGGGGGATACAGCAACAAGGTATCCAAACGTTCCACTGAAGAAAAAATTTATACAGATCTGTCGCAAGCCTTCTCAAATTTTTTTCCGGTGGGCTTCCCCGACAAATTCTCTCGGGTGTGGAACGCAATTTATTTCTGCTATGAAGAAATTACAGACTGTTTCAATCTCTTCCCTTTCAAACCAGCCCTTCATCCCCCTCGAATGGCATGGTTTGAATTTTTAAAGGAACGTTAAATCCATGTTGAGAAAGTTGCAAGGAAAGCCCCAGGAAAGGATGTTTCGTACCGGTTTGCTTTTTTCATACGGAAATGCCGAACGAAAAAGCGGATTCTCTCCTTAGCTTTTTTTTCGGGCACCACCAAGGGACCTTTTTGGGTCTATTAGTACAATGGACGGGAAAAAGACAACCTACAGTAAAACGTTTTCCAACTTATAACTGCTAATCGTTTGAAGATGCATGTGACTTGCTCAACAGTCAGTGATAGGAAAACTGCGTACAAGTTTTTGCGCAGAAAAAAAGGGACGTTTCCCTTTCCCTTGGGGTAAAGTCCTTGTGCTACTAACGATAACATAACAATTCGTGTTTTTGTGGGAAAGGGGCCCCTTTTCATGGTCGAAAAAATTTTTGAAAAAATTTAAACAAAAAAGGGAAACCTGAAAGGATTTCATGTGAACATGTTGAAAAAATATGTTTTAAAGTACAAATTTTCCCTCAAACCCGTCGTTTTGGGGATATATCTGTTCAAAACGATGTCAAATGACGACATTACAGTGAGAATTTGTACCCAATTAAAATCGGACAGATCAAAGTTTTGAAAACAGCAAAATTTGGAGTGTTTAAAAATCTACCAGGGAATGTTTGTACCCCCTTCCCATTCTTTATCAAAGGGGGAAACCCATAATGTGTTCTGTCGAAAAATTTTCTACGTCAAACAGAACACTCAAAGACATTTTGAAAACTTTCAGGGTGTGTTTAGGATACCCCCGGTACATAAATGGGATTGAACCCCATAATTAGTTAACTTCTGAAAACCATGCAAACCAACCATACCCCCTCCCATTTGCAAAAAAAAAAGGGGGTTGGAGAGAAATCAAAGTAAGTGGGTTTAAAGGGGATAAAACCCTTTTACGCTCCTAAACCACCATTTTATTGGTGGACAAAACCCATGGACGGTGCGTTTCTGCACGATTTCAGAAATAAATAAAACTGGTTTGATGCCCCAGCCCATCCCCGGGCATTTAAGACTTCTTGTCGCTTTTTAAAGGAAATTTTGTGACAGAACTTGACTAAAGGAATTTTTAAACAATTGAACCGGCCCGAACACAAAAGTCATGGGGAATTATTGTCAGTGAAAGAAAAATTTATGACAAATTAAAAGTCTTAAGGGGAAAAACATTCCTGTTTTGTCTTTCTTAATGATTACGGGTTATCACTTTGAGTGCATTGTATGCTACTGACGATTTTTAAAACAGTTATTATGCAAATTTTTTATTTAAGGACTATATGTTTTGCAAGCAAACAACTACTTGATTTGATTAATACAATTTATCTTTGATAAACCAAAGGAAAAAAACAAATATATTTTAGTCTAAAAACTTGAAAAAGAATATAAATTTTATGTGGATGGCAAATAAATCTTTAAAAATATAACACTTTTTTATTGTGCAATGAGACAAACAATTTTTTCATTTTTCTTGTCAACAAAAGGGAAGCAATTTATTTTCAATGGGCTTAAAGTCATTGGGGAAAAAGAAATTTTTAAAATTAGTTTTTTGTTTATTGTCATTGGGAAAAAATTTACACTTGAAGTATTTTCATTTTTAAGGGGTTTTTGAAAAATTGAGTGAGACAAAGATCAAGGGAAAAAAGGCTTCACATCTTAAAGTAAACACATTGGGATTTGATTGGAAAAATCCCAAATTTTTTTTCCATTTAATTTGTGAATTGTATTTTGGAATTGGGAACGATTTTGAAGGGGTTTTTTTTTAGAAAAACGAAAGTTTTAAATATTATTTATGGTGGGTCATGATATTATTCTATACGTTTGATTAAAATTTTTGGGGAAACATGTGTGAGTTACACATTTGAGAAATTTTGGGTGAAATGTTTAATAATTGTATATACTTTAAAAAATTTTGGAGAAAATTTTTTTTATCCCCGGTTTGGGGGGGGTCATTGAACCCCACACAAGGGATTGGGCGCTCCTCACATGTATTTAGTGAAATTTAACTTTCCCCCTCCAAAATTTAAAGAAGAATATCATATGGCTTGATAGTGTACGGGGGTCCCAAAATAAATTTTGGGATGACTCATTCAAGAAACGAATGGGTATTGGGGGGAAAGTGACCCCTGAGTGAAGTTTTTCAAGGCTGGAGGTAAGGGGCTGGGCATGTGTTTTTAAAACTGATATCACCACAGGAGAAAGGGGGGGGAAAAGTCAGTTTTAACCCACAGTGGCCCAAACTCGAACCTTCCGGCGTGGTCCTGTTGCTGACCATCATTTCCCGGGGAGCGATAGAAGTTGGGGAAACTACAGGGGAAAAATTAAAAGGGAAAAAAGAAAGAAAAAATTCATTTTGAATTAAGAAAGGGTTCTTACACGAACCTTTTTGTGTTTCAAACCCTTCACCCTTTTACCCCTTTGCCCTTTACCCTTTACCTTTTTCCCCCCGGAGGTGGGTTTAAAGCCATGGGGTGAAAACACCGGTAGTTTTAGCCCCAGCAGGGGACCAACTCCCGGGGGAGGGGTTGAACCTCGTTTCTCAAGGGGCAGAAGAACTCCGAAGAGAAATCGAGACTCGTATCTCCAGGACAGGAGAGTTTGAGGGGGGGAGTATATTGTCTCAGAGAGAGGACAGGGAATTGAGAAAGCGGGGAACTTTTACTTTAGGGAGGGAGGGCCTCGGTGTTACGGGGGTTATGTATTCTCCTGGCCGGATTTTTTGGATAAAGGAATTTAACCACGGTTTTAAAACGAACTAGAATTTTATCCTTTAGGTGGGGAAAATACATGTGGAAAAACTGTTTTTTTTTCTCATTTAAAAAGAGATACATGTGGAAGAGATTTTCTCCACGTGAGGAGAGAACAGTGTGCAGATTTTTTTGTCTCCATGTGGAGAGAGATACAGAGGAAAAAACTTTTTACAAGTGGGTATGTATTAGAAGTGTTTTCCCCGAAGGGAAAGGGGGGGAAGGGGAAAATTCGGTAGTGCTCCTTTTGGGGATTGGAAAATTGCGTGTGCGTAGGAGTAAATGCTGCAGAATGCGGGGATAAGATGACAGGTGACACGGGCAATGGGAAGTTTATTACCCGAAAGTTTATCCTCCCCATTTTCCCTTTAAACGGTCCAAGGTACATACCAGGTTTTTTAAACGAACAGTTTAACTCAAAGGAATGGGAAATTTTTTTTTCTTGGGCCGGCGAAAAATAGGGTCCGGGTGAGTGCAAAGGGCCCGAAAATGTGTGTCAAAAAAGGGGAGGGCATGCATTTGCAGACTTTTTTTGGGGATTTCATCGGTGAAGATTCCCCCCCAAAAAAAGGGGAATCATTTGTAGGGGGTTTTTCTATTGATCAGTTTTCATGTTAAATTAAATGCTGACTCAAAAAACGATGGCATTCTCAAGACGCTTACATGGATTGTGTAGTGTTTTGTGCAAAATCTGAATTGGGGGCGTGGCTCGTCAACCAGTCAACAACCATCCCCCTTCTAATGTTCCCACTGGCATGCGCACAAAAATTTCCTGCTGCGCCTTCTCCCCTTTTGGGTGACGTCGCGATCTTGCTTGCCCTCCCAGTAGAACAAGGGCGACCGCTGACCTCCTGACCCCACGTGTTAAAATGGCGGCAGCTTGAAGTCAAATTTCCCCTGGGAAGGTCAGACCCCGATCAGACAGTGGTCGTAATGGGGGTCTGGAATCACGGGGGTGCCGGGTGAGACTTTGAGAGGCGGTCAGAAAAGGGGGATGACAGGTACCCTCCCAAGAAGATGGGGAGCACCGTCCCCAGCTTCCCCGGGCCCGGGAAATAGGCCCCCAAAAAGAGAAGGACCCGCACCCTCTTGCTCCCTTTGGTTTTCATGCTGTGGAGGTCTAAGGTTGCCCCCCCGGGGTCTTGGCAGCCGTTTCGTAGTTAGTCGTTGAACAGCCACCAAACCCACAAGGCTCTGTGCAGCCTTGTCATAGTTGTGTCGTTGAACAGCCACCAAACACAGTGGGCGTGCACCTTGTGTCGGTAGTTTTGTCGTTGAACAGCCCCCAGCCACAGGGCTTGACCGTGTCAGTAGTTATGTCTTGAAAAACCACCACCCAGTCTCGTGCAGCCTTGTGTGGGATTGTGCTTGAACAGCCACCACCAAGTGCTTGTGCACCTTGTTCGGGAGTTGTGTCTTAACAGCCACCCCACATGCTCGTGCACCGTGCGGGATTGTGTCGTTGAACCCACCAACCCAGTGGTCGTGCACCTTGGTCGGTATTTTGGGGTCTTGAACAGCCACAACCCCCATGGTCTGTGCGCCTTTTCGGGAGTTGTGTCGTTGAACAGCCCCCCAACCACAGTGGGCTGGCAGCCTTTTTCGTAGTTTGTGTCGTTGAAAAGCCACCCAAACCCCATGGTCTGTGCAGCCCCGTGCGGGAGTTTGTCGTTGAACACACCAAAACCAAAATTCTGTCACCCTTTTTGGTAAATTTTTGCGTTGAACAGCCACCAAAAGGGCGGTTCAGTGTGTTCCTGAGGGGAAATAATTGCGGGGAAAATGCGCGCGCGCAAACATGCCCCACACACCATGCACACCACACCCACGCAAACACCCCCCGCCGCCGCGCCGCCGCCCACGCACCACGCACGACGCACCCGCACACACACCAACCAAAACACACAACCACACAAACACACTAAATATTTGGAATAAGGGTAACATGTCAATTTTGTGAATCATTTTAGAAAACAGAACATTCAAACAAAAAAAGAAAAATGTACATTCAAATCCAAGAAAAATTTCAAATGCGTCTTCCCCAAGGATCAATAATCTCCCCCTTTTTTTTCAATTCTTAATGACAGATTTACCCAAAGGGCCATTAAAATACAGTGTTAGACAGTTTTGTGTAATGCCTATGGGAAAAAAATTTTATATGAAAAAAAAAACTTTTTGATGGTAACCTACATAAAATTTAAAAACAACATGAACAATAAAATCGTTTGCTTTTTTTAAAAGAAAACGGGGTTTTACTTTCATAGAAAAAACAAACAAATTTTAGCCTTCAATGCTGGACATGACCCCCGGGAAAACCCCCCTTTATTTACTTTATTTTACTGCTTTAGAATGGGAAAAAATGTTAAATTTTATAGATTATATTTAACATCCAAACTTTTTTTGGAAAAGTACTTTGAATATCTTAAAATAAAGCAAGGAAAATTAAATTTTTTGAATTATAAACAAAAAAACGGTGGGGGCAAGACACACATACTTTAACTTTTTTATCTACTGCTCTTGGGCGTTCACTTAATCATGCTCAAAATTTTTTCAGCCCCCACAAAATCTATTAATAAAAATCAAATTTACTGGGAAGGCTTACAACTTGCCTGGAGTTCCCACACATACACCTAAAATAGGGGTCCCGGAAAACGGGAAAGTTGCCTCCGAAGCCTTAAAAACAGGCTTTAAAATTCAAAATTAAAGTATTTCACAGGGTAACTTTTGTGCAAATGAAGTATCATTAAATTTAGAAATAATTTTGTGAAAAGGCAAAATACAATCTGCAAAATCAACCTCATTTTCCCCTAACCTCCCAAAAGATATAAATAAAAAAAAATTTTAATAAACTGTCCTTTTACCCTTTTCCAAAATGGAAGAAGCCGACTATTTGAACAAATTTGCAAAAATGTCCAAAAAAAAGATCCACCCTTTTATATTGAAAAATGTCTCGATACCATTTAGAAATACATAAAACACTATTTGAAAAACTACAGGGTGGTTAGGCTAGATAATTAATACAGGGGCAGCTTTTATAAAATGATTTAAGAGGGAAAAGTTACCACTTTTTAGCTTTTTCAATATCAGTGCTGAGCTAGGTGTATTTGATGTCTCTACACCACGTCTTTATTTTCCTATTAACTCTTGTTCACCCATTTTTAAAACGGGGCCTTGCAATTCAGCTTCCATCCAAAATACGTGTTAGATGAAACAGAAAAACCCATATCATACATCTTTGTCAGCTAAATATTTCAGTTACATTTTGCTGGGGCCTTTTCATTTGGGGTTTTACAAATGAAAGGGGCGATAGGCTAAAAAAAGGCACCCAAAAGTCGAGGATCAAAACCACTTGACATTCCCTTTTGTTTTAAAGGGAAAGCTATTTTTTAATAAACAAAACTCCAGTAAAAAGATTTAGAAAGTATTAAAAACTCAAAATTACTTTACCACAACTGTTTAAAACCCCAATTCTGGAAAAATTTATTGGCCCACAAAACCCCACCTTGCCCCTACTTAGAAAAATACAAAGCTAATGCACAAAAGGTTTGAATTCACTTCGAACAAGATTTAGCAAAAATGTTTTCTGATTGTGGGAAAGAGTTTGGGTTGAACATCTATTATTTACTGTCCAAGTAAAAAGTTGCGAATTGTTTGATAATCATTGACAATAAATGAATAAATATACAACTACCAAAATAAAAGTACCTTTAAAAAAAAAAAAAATGCGACAATAAAATGAATAAATATACAAAAACCCCAACACAATTCCTTTTCGGGCCCTAAAAAAAGTTGCGATAAATGAATAAACAACAAAACCCCCAACACTTTGTAAAACTTTAATAAGTAGAAAAAGTGCTAAATTTAAAACCTAAAAAACAAACCCATCACCGGTTCCAGTTCGAGCCCTTTTGAAAAAATAGGGCCCCGTACTGTAGCAGGCCTAAGTAAAAGGGCCCCCAGGGAAAAAGAAAAAAACCTGTGAATGGGTGCCGTTTTCAAACGGGAGCACAAAAGGGGGGGATGACGAGAGAAGAAGAGAGAGAGAGAGAGAAGGAAAGAAAGAGAGAGAGAGAGAAGAGAGAGAGGAAGAGAGAGGGTTAGGGGAAACTCCTTCTTTTGTCCACCGACCCCTTTTAAATTTCTGTCTGGGGAAAAATATGCTAAACGTGCTGGGGTTTTACTTCTTCAAATATCATGGAACAGCAACGACAAGGGCGGATAAGACGGAGTTCTTTCGTGGGGTCTTTTCCCCGGGGGGCTCTGCAGTCATGAAAAAAGGGCTTCACACCCATGCCAACGCTCCCTTCCAGGGTTTTTTGTGTCACATCCAAAGGTCGCTACATCTGGGATTGTCAGGGAGCAACTGTCCCTCAAACGCCCTTTTTTGTGTCAGGGAGCAACTGTCACCTCATACGGGCCCCTTTTGTGCAGCTTGAACTGGCACCCATACGGCCCATTTTAGTGTCACTTGAACTTGCACCTCATGGCCTTTTTGTGTCAGCTTTACGTCACCCCTGACGGCCCTTTTTTGTCACTTTCCTGTGCACCCTTCGGCCCATTTTAGGTCAGGGGAATGTGCACCTCATTACGGCCCTTTTAGTGTCAGCTTTGGTGCCCTCATGACGGGGCCCCTTTTAGGTCAGCTTGAAATGTGCACCAAATGACGGCCCATTTTAAAGGGCAGCTTACCGTGCACCTTAGACGCCCCTTTTAGTGCAGCTTTTAAATGCAACTTTTGTACAAAAACACTCCCCTGTCACCCAAACAAAGGCAAGTTCCGCCTGGACAACGCCCGGGGAATTTTCGTAGAGCCTGACTGGACATGACGGGTCATTCCGCATGACTGAGACTGCCGGGGGAGAACTGCTTTCAAGGGGCCCTTTACTGGACTGGGCGGCTCATTCCCTGACGACTGACCCGGGGGGAACGGCTTTCAAAAACCTTGACTGTGACATGGGCGGCTCATCCCCTGATGACTGACTCCGTAGAACGTGCATTTTAGAGAGCCTTTACTGTGACATGGAGGTCATTCCGCGTGACGACGATGCCGGTGGAAACGTATTCAGGGGAGCATCTACCCGCATCCACCGCGGGAATTCCTCTCCTCCCCCCTCTCTTCTCTCTCTCTCTCTCTCCTCTCTCTCTCTCTCTCTCTCTCTCCTCTCTCTCTCTCTCTCTCTGTGTAGGTGGCACAAAGATCGGTAAACACGGCCATGGCGTCCAAATCGGCACCGAATGGAATTCACCCCCAGTCCCTCGTGTTCAGAAGAGTAGAGTGGTCATCTTCAGCAATGACTGTGACCCTTCACTGTGTGCACAAAACTGTTGAAGGTCAAACAGGTGCTGGAACTAATCGAGGAATACGAGACACACAGAGAGAGAGAGAGAGAGAGAGAGAGAGAGAGAGAGAGAGAGAGAGAGAGAGAGAGGAGGGGGGATGCGGATACGGATAATTCATTCAAAACTGGCCATAGCCCCTCATGAAGGGGGTGGTGTAGACATACAAGTCAAGAAATCGTACATCCGATACAACCAAAAGGAGACCAATATCGTCTTGAGTAAGAGAAATCGTATATTGAACATATAGAGAAGGAGAACGATATCAATTAGGTACAGCTAATGTACGGATTTAGAACGCCTTGTATAAATAGATGGCAAATTGGTTTATAACATCTTCGTTATCAGAAGTCGTAAGCAAAATAAGTCTAAACTCTGAAGGATGTCTATGACATTTTGATGGGATAAACTGGTTTCTGTGTGTACCAACTCTGAAGGATGTCTATGACATTTTGATGGGATAAACTGGTTTCTGTGTGTATCCAGGGCAAGACAGCAAAGCACAAAATGAACCCACTTTCGCGAGCCTCTTTACACAAGGGACAAACAAGTGTAATCTCTGTACACTCTATGTGATAACGATGTCGATGAACGTTAATATAAGACAATCCAAATCTAAATCTTGTCATTATATACTTCAAATGACTGTGCATTTCATAGATCAGTCGGTTGGAATATGACGTAACTGGTTGAAGTGTCTATACAAATCAAACCTAATACAATGTAACAGTTAAAGTGTCTATACAAATGAAACCTATGACTGTCTTGAATGTGATCATCTAAATCTTGCCATCAACAATCGATAAGCCTAGCACGAAGCATGTTTGTAAAAAGCAGTCTTGTTTCCAACACCCTGGTTAACCCACGCATATCCCAGACCTAATTCATATAGTCTCACTTTAACCTTTGTCAACCAGTTTACCTTACCACTTATACCTAAATTAAATAACATCTTATTGGCTTTTTTAGGCAATCTTGTTTCTTCCATCTCAAGTAAATTTAACCAGTAACCTTTCCATTTCATCACAGAATTGAAATACATTGGATATCTTCTCGTTTCGTTATGAATTAGATCGTTCGGTGTCTGTGTGGCAACACTTACATTTTCTTCAGGGTAAATAAATGAACTTTATCGCAGTGATGAGTAGCATTTTCTAAGCCCCATACTTCAGCACCATACTGTACAACAGGCCGAACCCGAGAATCAAACAGTTTGATAAATACATGAAAAGACTTATTTCCTAACATAAATTATCTCTGCATAATGCTTAATAAAGCATGTTGGCCCTGCTTGCAAGATTTTTTACAAGCGGCACAAAAAAACTTAGTCGTGCTGAAAAACAAATTCCGAGATATCTATTATGTTAACGACTGGCATCCCGATTCCATTGCAAGTCCAATGTTCTTGAACATCTAAACATCCACCCTTTCTGGACACAGCTATATTACGTTTGAACCTATTTACCCGTAGCTGAAGCGAAGTAGCTGATCAATATGGCTAAACATCCACCCTTTCTGGACACAGCTATATTACTTTTGAACCTATTTCCCCGTAACTGAAGCGAAGTAGCTGATCAATATTTAACTGCGTTTGAAGGTCAACGACAGTTTCAGACAAAGAACTGTAGAATTTCCGCGGTAAACTGTGCACCATCCCTCCCATTATTAAAAACTTTAAACGTTAATTCATTGATGAACAGAGAAAATAGTATTGGACTACACACATCTCCTTGTTAAACTCCACTCGTACATAGGATATAATCTGTCAATTTCCTCCAACATCTGACTTTGGCCATCACCCTAATATACATACTCATGATGCATCTAAACAATTTTCCTCGGACCCAATCTTTTTAATAGACCAGGCATAAAATACTTCTGTTAATAGAACCAAAGGCTTTTCCAAATCAATATGATCTATTATGGAATTATTACGTTTAAACCAGTCTGATATTCTCCTGTAAGATTCTTTTCTTCCACCCATCCTGCAGTCTATGATTAATAATAGTGCTGTATATCTTATTTGTTACATTACACAGAGAAATGCCTCGGACGTTATTAGGATTGTGTACATTACCCTTTTTATAGAGGGGAAAAATGATTAATTCAGTCCACTGTTCAGAACAGGTCCCATGGTCAAAACGACGATGAAAAAAATCTGACGAGAAAATTCACGACTAATTGAACACAAGAGAAGCTCCTTCACCATCTTGTCTTGCCATTTTCGTGTGTAGAGTCAGTCTTTATCGAATGTTTCTAACATGTCTTGAAAAGTTTTCACCAATGAAAATGTCTCTAACATGTCTCGAAAAATCTTCACCATGCAATGAAAATGTTTGAACCCTGTAATTTACGGTTTGATTTTAGGATTTCCAGTTTCTGTTTATAAACACACACACACACACACACACACACACACACACACACACACACACACACACACACACACACACACACACACACCGGGCGATGACAGAAGAGTCCATTCTGCCATTAACCCCTTGCCTGCCTGTTAATGTATCAGAGCTTTGTGGTATCTCCAGTGCTCCAATGTGTAAAATTTACAGGGCAGTTTCGTCACAAAATTGCTGAGCATACTCAAGATCGGAGTGCTCCAAAACACTCCACCCAAATTGCTGAATACATATATTACAGTTATACAGGACAAACGAGACCCAACGGCAGTGCGATTGGATGATATTGGTAATAGAGTACCTGCACCCTGTTCGTCAGCCTTGGTCAAAAATTGGCTACTAGACGGTGGTTATCTGACCACAGTTTTCTTACAAAGTAGACGGTTCTAACTGGTTTAGGGGTGAGCTGAGTCTGTTGACAGATGCTTGACGTAGACAGAAAACGTTTTATCAGAACTGGTATCAAGGGGAGGGGTGATAGAGATCCAATGTGTCCACTTGCTGAACACGAAGCGGTGGACAAATCATGGTTTGCGTTTCTGTTCTGTGTAAATAACATGACGATCATCCTTTTTGCTCTCTAATGTGAGCTGTTAAAACACCCAGGGACCGAATGCGAATACCAAAGGGCAACAACTCTCCGGCAGTCAAAGGTTAAGACAAAGGACTCTATCGAATTCAGTGTCATCCGTTAGTGCCAGTTTGTCCGTACACAGATCGCGGAGCACGCCCTCACAATCAGCACTCGTCTTATTCCTCTCCTTCTCGGGCCATAGAATGCAAGTCATCTCGTTTAAAACGTCCTTCTGTATCGTCAAGTCGTTTTCATCATCATCCATTGTCGAAACTGAGTCGTTGTTAGTCTTTTGCCGATCCAGGTCGGTGACTTTTGCCGATGCAGGTCGGTGACCTTGCCGATCCAGGTCGGTGACCTTTTCCTGCAGGCTCCTCAGCCCACTTTGAAGGGGCACATAATCTGCTCGCAAATCGTGTACTTCCTGCTTCACATCTTCAGTCTGGTGTTCATTTTTCACTCCCACACTTCAAGGTCGCCATGTTGTCGTTGTTGGTCGGCTCCGAGCCTGACGGGGAAGGTGAACTACCCAGCCGTAACTGTATCCCCTTGTTCGGGGGGGGGGGGGGGGGGGGGGGGGGGGGGGGGGAGGTTAGGTCCTGGGTTGCTTTTTGATGTCACCACATCGAAGTAGAAGACTGTCCCCACAACAGGTAGGACAGCAGCAAGCCAAAAGGAACGCCGTCCACGCCGCGGAAAAATGGCGACCCCCAAAGAACGTGTTCTCCTTGCCTGTTTCTACATAAAAACGACGTATGTTGGCAAGAAACGGCCACGCACAGTCCTGATTTGCACGGCAGCTAAGCATGGTGATAAACAATGTCTGTGAACATGTTAGAATGATTAAACAATGTCTGTGACAATCATTGTTAAAGACATGGTGATTAAAACAATGTCTGTGACAATCATTGTTAAAGACATGGTGATTAAAACAATGTCTGTGACAATCATTGTTAAAGACATGGTGATTAAAACAATGTCTTGACAATTTGTAAAACATGGTGATTAAACAATGTCTGTGACAATTTGTTAAAGACATGGTGATTAAACAATGTCTGTGACAATCATTGTTAAAAGACATGGTGATTAAAACAATGTCTGTGACAATCATTGTTAAAGACTGGTGATTAAACAATGTCTGTGACAATCATTGTTGAAGACATGTGATTAAACATGTCTGTGACAATCATTGTTAAAGACATGGTGATTAAAACAATGTCTTGACAATCATGTTAAGACATGGTGATTAAACAATGCTTGACAATCTTGTTAAAGACATGGTGATTAAAACAATGTCTGTGACAATCATTGTTGAAGACATGGTGATTAAACAATGTCTGTGACAATCATTGTTAAAGACATGGAATGATAACAATGTTCTGTGACAATCATTGTTGAAGACATGGTGATTAAACAATGTCTGTGACAATCATTGTTGAAGACAATGTGATTAAACAATGTCTGTGACAATCATTGTTGAAGACATGGGATTAAACAATGTCTGTGACAATCATTGTTGAAGACATGGTGAATAAACAATTTTCTGTGACAATCATTGTTAAGACATGGTGATTAAACATGTCTGTGACAATCATTGTTGAAAAACATGGTGATTAAACAATGTCTGTGACAATCATTGTTGAAGACATGGTGATTAAACAATGTCTGTGACAATCATTGTTGAAGACATGGTGATTAAACAATGTCTGTGACAATCATTGTTAAAGACATGGTGATTAAAACAATGTCTGTGACAATCATTGTTGAAGACATGGTGATTAAACAATGTCTGTGACAATCATTTGTTGAAGACATGGTGATTAAACAATGTCTGTGACAATCATTGTTGAAGACATGGTGATTAAAACAATGTCTGTGACAATCATTGTTGAAGACATGGTGATTAAACAATGTCTGTGACAATCATCGTTGAAGACATGGTGATTAAAACAAT
>CM031624.1:59752296-59759796 GCA_018398815.1 Conus ventricosus | reverse complement strand
ACATTTTTTGTGTGCTGATCGATGAGAATGAGGGTGATTAAAATGATGCTACGGATTTCCATTTCGTCTGAGACTACATGACAGGGCTGTACTCTACGCTTCCTTTCATAATATATCACGGCGTCAACCAGGCCCGAGAGATACAGGCACCTGCAGTGTTGGTCAGGAAATTTGACCAACACTCCCAGAGACGCATCCATTAAGTGGATGAAACTCGACTGTGTGGTCCCAGTCTTCCCAACTGAGTCCGCACCAAACTCAACTCTGGGTAGGAGCCGGTCGGGGCAGAAAAACCCACATGACTCTGATGGGATTCGAACCCACGACCTCCCAGCCGGGAGTCTGCGACGCTAAACACTTCGCCACGGCGGCTGGTGAGACAGAATGTTTTCTCTGTTAGAGTTACAGAATAGATTTTATATCCACATTCAGCCTCCACCCTCCCTCTTGACATGGAAACTTGTGTCTGGCACACACCATTGTTTTTCACTAGCATTGGTCACTCTTACATCCTTTGATGGAACAGTGAAATGAGAAGCCGTGGGTTCCCCTTTGTGTGTGCTAAGCCACATAGGGCCTGTGGCATATAGGGTGCCTCCCGTCTCTGATGCCTGTCAGTGCCTCCCGTCTCTGATGCCTGTCAGTGCCTCCCGTCTCTGATGCCTGTCAGTGCCTCCCGTCTCTGATGCCTGTGTGATGGACAGAGACACAGGACAGCCAACAGCATCATTCATTACAGAAAAAGACACAGGACAGCCAACAGCATCATTCATTACAGAAAAAGACACAGGACAGCCAACAGCATCATTCATTACAGAAAAAGACACAGGACAGCCAACAGCATCATTCATTACAGAAAAAGACACAGGACAGCCAACAGCATCATTCATTACAGAAAAAGACACAGGACAGCCAACAGCATCATTCATTACAGAAAAAGACACAGGACAGCCAACAGCATCATTCATTACAGAAAAAGACACAGGACAGCCAACAGCATCATTCATTACAGAAAAAGACACAGGACAGCCAACAGCATCATTCATTACAGAAAAAGACACAGGACAGCCAACAGCATCATTCATTACAGAAAAAGACACAGGACAGCCAACAGCATCATTCATTACAGAAAAAGACACAAGACAGCCAACAGCATCATTCATTACAGAAAAAGACACAGGACAGCCAACAGCATCATTCATTACAGAAAAAGACACAGGACAGCCAACAGCATCATTCATTACAGAAAAAGACACAGGACAGCCAACAGCATCATTCATTACAGAAAAAGACACAGGACAGCCAACAGCATCATTCATTACAGAAAAAGACACAGGACAGCCAACAGCATCATTCATTACAGAAAAAGACACAGGACAGCCAACAGCATCATTCATTACAGCCAACAGCATCATTCATTACAGAAACAGAAAGCGGGGGATGGGTGGGGTGGGGGTGGGGGGGATTAGTAATCTGAGGGGACAGGTGTGATTTGGAATGGGACCGCCACTTCCCCATACTTGTGGCGTGACATGTTACAACTGGGATTCCATACCTGTGGCGTGACATGTTACAACTGGGATCCCATACCTGTGGCGTGACATATTGCAATTGGGATCCCATACCTGTGGCGTGACATATTACAATTGGGATCCCATACCTGTGGCGTGACATATAACAATTGGGATCAGAAATGACGATCTTTATTCCCCATACCTGTGGCGTGACATATTACAATTGGGATCAGAAATGACGATCTTTAGACCGCCACTTCCCCATACCTGTGGCGTGACATTTTACAATTGGGATCAGAAATGACGATCTTTATGAAGGTACTGGTTTTCGTCAGCATTTACGTTGATGAACAAAACTACAGTGTCCACCCCTATGAAACAGGCAGGCACAGACATCCGGCCTGTCCATGGTCTTTGCATAAAGCATAGGGAGATCACGCGGCAGCCTACGCCGCTCGTGCCCATCCAGCTGGAGTGAGCGGGGAAGGATCGAGAGGGGTGGTGCCAACTCCCTTTGTAGTGGACTGTGTCAATGGAGGTAGGCCTACTCGCGCAATGTTCACCGGAAGCCTGCAACTCTCAGAGAAGCTGCGAGTGAAGGGACCGAGGAGGAGGAGAGCGGAAATGACAAGCCATGCTGCTGTTACTCCAAAGTTCTCTACTCCTTTGTCGCCATCGGTGTAGCCTACGTCTTTGTCGCCATCAGTGTAGCCTACGCCTTTGTCGCCATCAGTGTAGCCTACGCCTTTGTCGCCATCGATGTAGCCTACGCCTTTGTCGCCATTGGTGTATCCTACGCCTTTGTCGCCATCGGTGTAGCCTACGCCTTTGTCGCCATCGGTGTAGCCTACGCCTTTGTCGCCATCAGTGTAGCCTACGCCTTTGTCGCCATCGGTGTAGCCTACGCCTTTGTCGCCATCGGTGTAGCCTACGCCTTTGTCGCCATCGGTGTAGCCTACGCCTTTGTCGCCATCGGTGTAGCCTACGCCTTTGTCGCCATCGGTGTAGCCTACATCTTTGTCGCCATCGGTGTAGCCTACGCCTTTGTCGCCATCGGTGTAGCCTACGCCTTTTTCGCCATCGGTGTAGCCTACGCCTTTGTCGCCATCGGTGTAGCCTACGCCTTTGTCGCCATCAGTGTAGCCTACGCCTTTGTCGCCATCGGTGTAGCCTATGCCTTTGTCGCCATCGGTGTAGCCTACGCCTTTGTCGCCATCGGTGTAGCCTACGTCTTAAAGTTGTTGATCACGACAGCCAGCCAGGTGAAGGGAGATGAGGAGGGGTTGAAGAGGTGAAAGTACACATTGAAAAATGACGTGAACTGATAACCCTAATTGCAGTGTGTGTGTATGTGTGTGTGTGTGTGTGTGTGTGTGTGTGTGTGTGTGTGTGTGTGTGTGTGTGTGTGTGGTGTGTGTGTGTGTGTGAGAGAGAGAGAGAGAGAGAGAGAGAGAGAAAGAGAGAGAGAGAGGGGGGGGGAGGGGAAGTGATGGCTGTAAGTTGTCACGTCTCTCTCTCTCTCTCCTCTCTCTCTCTCTCTCTCTCTCTCTCTCTCTCTTCCCTCTCTCTCTCTCTCTCACACACACACACACACACGCACGCACGCACGCACGCACGCACGCACGCACACACACACACACACACACACACACACACACCCATTCTTTCAAGTGTTTAGGCACAAAATAAAGCTGATAGCTTACCTTGGCACTGGCAGGGAAAAAAGGGGTAACAAGAGAGAGAGAGAGAGAGAGAGAGAGAGAGAGAGAGAGAGAGAGAGAGAGAGAGAGAGAGAGAGAGAGAGAGAACAGAACATTCTCATCGTGTCAGAGCCGCAACATCGACATTGTGTACGCTATATATATGCAGTGAACTGTGCAGTAAGATCTATATGTGGGTGAGACAGCCTGCACACTTGAGACACGCATCTGTGAACACCTGGCTGACATCCGCCACCATCAAGCCGATCCAGTCACTCTACACTTCAACCACCCCCAACACAACATGAACCTCATGTCAAAGTCTACCCCCACACAACATGAACCATGGCAAAGTCTACCCCCAACACAACATGAACCATGGCAAAGTCTACCCCCAACACAACATGAACCACGTCAAAGTCTACCCCCAACACAACATGCACCATGGCAAAGTCTACCCCCAACACAACATGAACCCCATGGCAAAGTCTACCCCCAACACAACATGAACCATGGCAAAGTCTACCCCCAACACAACATGAACCACGTCAAAGTCTACCCCCAACACAACATGCACCATGGCAAAGTCTACCCCCAACACAACATGAACCCCATGGCAAAGTCTACCCCCAACACAACATGAACCATGGCAAAGTCTACCCCCAACACAACATGAACCATGGCAAAGTCTACCCCCAACACAACATGAACCCCATGGCAAAGTCTACCCCCAACACAACATGAACCATGGCAAAGTCTACCCCCAACACAACATGAACCATGGAAAAGTCTACCCCCAGCACAACATGAACCATGGCAAAGTCTACCCCCAACACAACATGAACCACGTCAAAGTCTACCCCCAACACAACATGAACCACGTCAAAGTCTACCCCCAACACAACATGAACCACGTCAAAGTCTACCCCAACACAACATGAACCATGGCAAAGTCTACCCCCAACACAACATGAACCATGGCAAAGTCTACCCTCAACACAACATGAACCATGGCAAAGTCTACCCCCAACACAACATGAACCATGGCAAAGTCTACCCCAACACAACATGAACCATGGCAAAGTCTACCCCCAACACAACATGAACCACGTCAAAGTCTATCCCCAACACAACATGAACCATGGAAAAGTCTACCCCCAACACAACATGAACCATGGCAAAGTCCTGGCGATTTGGCAATCCCAGTGACATCTTAAAGTGCTTTATGCGGGAATCCCGTCTTCTTGCTGGACTAGGGACCCACTGCCCACTTGGCATCAACTAGCAATACAAAATGGCACGTGCATCATATCCACCCACACTAGGCCAGTCCGCAGTACTGTCCACAGGCACACTACGACATTACTCATTATTTACCTCTTGTATATGTTCCCACTACGTCAAGCCCCTTCCTTCCTTCCTGACTTCGTCATGCCCTTCCTTCCTTCCTGACTTCGTCATGCCCCTTCCTGCCTTTCTGACTACGTCATGCCCCTTCCTGCCTTCCTGACTTCGTCATGCCCCTTCCTGCCTTCCTGACTACGTCATGCCCCTTCCTGCCTTCCTGACTACGTCATGCCCCTTCCTGCCTTCCTGACTACGTCATGCCCCTTCCTGCCTTCGTCATGCCCCTTCCTGCCTTCCTGACTTCGTCATGCCCCTTCCTGACTTCCTGACTACGTCATGCCCCTTCCTGACTTCGTCATGCCCTTCCTGCCTTCCTGACTTCGTCATGCCCCTTCCTTCCTTCCTGACTTCGTCATGCCCCTTCCTGACTTCCTGACTACGTCATGCCCCTTCCTGACTTCGTCATGCCCCTTCCTGCCTTCCTGACTTCGTCATGCCCCTTCCTTCCTTCCTGACTACGTCATGCCCCTTCCTTCCTTCCTGCCTTCGTCATGCCCCTTCCTTCCTTCCTGACTACGTCATGCCCCTTCCTGACTTCCTGACTTCGTCATGCCCCTTCCTGACTTCCTGACTTCGTCATGCCCCTTCCTTCCTTCCTGACTACGTCATGCCCCTTCCTTCCTTCCTGACTACGTCATGCCCCTTCCTTCCTTCCTGCCTTCGTCATGCCCCTTCCTTCCTTCCTGACTTCGTCATGCCCCTTCCTGCCTTCGTCATGCCCCTTCCTGACTTCGTCATGCCCCTTCCTGACTTCGTCATGCCCCTTCCTGCCTTCCTGACTTCGTCATGCCCCTTCCTTCCTTCGTCATGCCCCTTCCTGCCTTCCTGACTTCGTCATGCCCCTTCCTGCCTTCCTGACTTCTTCATGCCCCTTCCTGACTTCGTCATGCCCCTTCCTGCCTTCGTCATGCCCCTTCCTGACTTCGTCATGCCCCTTCCTGCCTTCGTCATGCCCCTTCCTGCCTTCGTCATGCCCCTTCCTGCCTTCCTGCCTTCGTCATGCCCCTTCCTGACTTCGTCATGCCCCTTCCTGCCTTCGTCATGCCCCTTCCTGACTTCGTCATGCCCCTTCCTGCCTTCGTCATGCCCCTTCCTGACTTCGTCATGCCCCTTCCTGACTTCGTCATGCCCCTTCCTGCCTTCGTCATGCCCCTTCCTGCCTTCCTGCCTTCGTCATGCCCCTTCCTGACTTCGTCATGCCCCTTCCTGACTTCGTCATGCCCCTTCCTGCCTTCCTGACTTCGTCATGCCCCTTCCTGCCTTCCTGACTTCTTCATGCCCCTTCCTGACTTCGTCATGCCCCTTCCTGCCTTCGTCATGCCCCTTCCTGACTTCGTCATGCCCCTTCCTGCCTTCGTCATGCCCCTTCCTGCCTTCGTCATGCCCCTTCCTGCCTTCCTGCCTTCGTCATGCCCCTTCCTGCCTTCGTCATGCCCCTTCCTGCCTTCGTCATGCCCCTTCCTGACTTCGTCATGCCGCTTCCTGACTTCGTCATGCCCCTTCCTGCCTTCCTGACTTCGTCATGCCCCTTCCTGCCTTCGTCATGCCCCTTCCTGACTTCGTCATGCCCCTTCCTGCCTTCCTGACTTCGTCATGCCCCTTCCTGCCTTCCTGACTTCGTCATGCCCCTTCCTGACTTCGTCATGCCCCTTCCTGCCTTCCTGACTTCGTCATGCCCCTTCCTGCCTTCGTCATGCCCCTTCCTGACTTCGTCATGCCCCTTCCTGCCTTCCTGACTTCGTCATGCCCCTTCCTGCCTTCCTGACTTCGTCATGCCCCTTCCTGACTTCGTCATGCCCCTTCCTGCCTTCGTCATGCCCCTTCCTGACTTCGTCATGCCCCTTCCTGCCTTCCTGACTTCGTCATGCCCCTTCCTGACTTCGTCATGCCCCTTCCTGCCTCCGTCATGCCCCTTCCTGACTTCGTCATGCCCCTTCCTGCCTTCGTCATGCCCTTCCTGCCTTCCTGACTTCGTCATGCCCCTTCCTTCCTTCCTGCCTTCGTCATGTCCCTTCCTTCCTTCCTGCCTTCGTCATGCCCCTTCCTGACTTCGTCATGCCCCTTCCTGACTTCGTCATGCCCCTTCCTGACTTCGTCATGCCCATTCCTGACTTCGTCATGCCCCTTCCTGCCTTCGTCATGCCCATTCCTGACTTCGTCATGCCCCTTCCTGACTTCGTCATGCCCATTCCTGACTTCGTCATGCCCCTTCCTGCCTTCCTGACTTCGTCATGCCCCTTCCTTCCTTCCTGACTTCGTCATGCCCCTTCCTTCCTTCCTGACTTCGTCATGCCCCTTCCTTCCTTCCTGCCTTCGTCATGCCCCTTCCTGCCTTCCTGACTTCGTCATGCCCCTTCCTGCCTTCCTGACTTCGTCATGCCCCTTCCTGCCTTCCTGACTTCGTCATGCCCCTTCCTGCCTTCCTGACTTCGTCATGCCCCTTCCTGCCTTCCTGACTTCGTCATGCCCCTTCCTGACTTCGTCATGCCCCTTCCTGCCTTCCTGACTTCGTCATGCCCCTTCCTGCCTTCCTGACTTCGTCATGCCCCTTCCTGCCTTCCTGACTTCGTCATGCCCCTTCCTTCCTTCGTCATGCCCCTTCCTGCCTTCCTGACTTCGTCATGCCCCTTCCTTCCTTCCTGACTTCGTCATGCCCCTTCCTTCCTTCCTGACTTCGTCATGCCCCTTCCTTCCTTCCTGCCTTCGTCATGCCCCTTCCTGCCTTCCTGACTTCGTCATGCCCCTTCCTGACTTCGTCATGCCCCTTCCTGCCTTCCTGACTTCGTCATGCCCCTTCCTGCCTTCCTGACTTCGTCATGCCCCAGGTGACTGACCTGGTTTGACCCATTAGTCACTGCCAAGTTTACCAGGTGTTACGA
>CM031624.1:59727296-59747296 GCA_018398815.1 Conus ventricosus | reverse complement strand
GTGGCCTCCTTACAACTGTAGCCACCCGACCCCATGTGGCCTCCTTACAACTGTAGCCACCCGACCACATGTGGCCTCCTTACAACTGTAGCCACCCGACCACATGTGGCCTCCTTACAACTGTAGCCACCCGACCCCATGTGGCCTCCTTACAACTGTAGCCACCCGACCACATGTGGCCTCCTTACAACTGTAGCCACCCGACCCCATGTGGCCTCCTTACAACTGTAGCCACCCGACCCCATGTGGCCTCCTTACAACTGTAGCCACCCGACCCCATGTGGCCTCCTTACAACTGTAGCCACCCGACCACATGTGGCCTCCTTACAACTGTAGCCACCCGACCACATGTGGCCTCCTTACAACTGTAGCCACCCGACCCCATGTGGCCTCCTTACAACTGTAGCCACGCGACCACATGTGGCCTCCTTACAACTGTAGCCACCCGACCCCATGTGGCCTCCTTACAACTGTAGCCACCCGACCCCATGTGGCCTCCTTACAACTGTAGCCACGCGGAAGGTCACATCTTGAAATAGCACCAAGCAACAAGAGATAAAGAAACAAAATAATCAAACGAAACGAAAAACAAAAAGAAAAAAAACCCCACAAAAAACAATAATAATTATGACATGGCAGCTGAACTATTGCCATCCCTATGATGAACAAGCCTGGGCTATGCTCAGTGAACTATTGCCATCCCTATGATGAACAAACCTGGGCTATGCTCAGTGAACTATTGCCATCCCTATGATGAACAAGCCTGGGCTATGCTCAGTGTGCCTGCCATCCCTATGACGAACAAACCTGGGCTATGCTCAGTGAACTATTGCCATCCCTATGATGAACAAGCCTGGGCTATGCTCAGTGTGCCTGCCATCCCTATGATGAACAAACCTGGGCTATGCTCAGTGAACTATTGCCATCCCTATGATGAACAAGCCTGGGCTATGCTCAGTGTGCCTGCCATCCCTATGATGAACAAACCTGGGCTATGCTCAGTGAACTATTGCCATCCCTATGATGAACAAGCCTGGGCTATGCTCAGTGTGCCTGCCATCCCTATGACGAACAAACCTGGGCTATGCTCAGTGTGCGCGCCAGGTATTTCCCTTACCTTCCTACACCAAGATTTAAAAAAGAAAATGTTAAAAATACAAAAGGGCACTTCACACACACAAAAAAAGATTATTAATAATAATAATAAAACAAGAGCCAGTGGGGAACACTGCACAAAGTCAGCTATTTTTATCATTATAATTATCTCTGTGGAGAGTTCTATAATTATTTCCGTGGAGAGTTGTTATACAGCACCCATCCTCAAACACAGGCCAAGCTCCAAGCACTTCACAATCCACACTGTCCTTTACATCATGGCCAAGCTCCAAGCACTTCACAATCCACACTGTCCTTTACATCATGGGCTGCCGACCTGGGTAAGCCCACAGGAGAGCTGCCTGCTAGGCACTGCATTCAGTCCATGTCTTTCTGTCCAACATCAATCAAGCCTCTCATTCTTTCTAACTCCATTTTTCACTCATTCTTTCCATGGTTCGCAAAGGGTCCAGTCTATGTGTGTACTTGCTGTTCATTCTGACAGCCAAGCTGGCCTTCTCGTCCCCAAAAAAGCTAGCGATGGGTTTTGATGTGTGTGCATGATGTTACGCACACGTTGACGCACACCAAGCCTGGGTTTACGGTCTCAAGTGATGGACTTTTCAGGATATGGAGTCAGGAGGGATATTGAGTAAGGAGGGATATGGAGTCAGGAGTGATATGGAGTCAGGAGTGATATGGAGTCAGGAGGGACATGGAGTCAGGAGGGACATGGAGTCAGGAGGGATATGGAGTCAGGAGGGATATGGAGTCAGGAGGGATATGGAGTCAGGAGTGATATGGAGTCAGGAGTGATATGGAGTCAGGAGGGATATGGAGTCAGGAGTGATATGGAGTCAGGAGGGATATTGAGTCAGGAGTGATATGGAGTCAGGAGTGATATGGAGTCAGGAGTGATATGGAGTCAGGAGGGATATGGAGTCAGAAGTGATATGGAGTCAGGAGTGATATTGAGTCAGGAGGGATATGGAGTCAGGAGGGATATGGAGTCAGGAGGGATATGGAGTCAGGAGTGATATGGAGTCAGGAGGGATATGGAGTCGGGTGTGATATGGAGTCAGGAGGGATATGGAGTCAGGTGTGATGAGTCAGGTGTGATATGGAGTCAGGAGGGACATGGAGTCAGGAGGGACATGGAGTCAGGAGGGATATGGAGTCAGGAGGGATATGGAGTCAGGAGGGATATGGAGTCAGGAGGGAAATGGAGTCAGAAGTGATATGGAGTCAGGAGGGAAATGGAGTCAGGAGGGACATGGAGTCAGAAGTGAAATGGAGTCAGGAGGGAAATGGAGTCAGGAGGGATATGGAGTCAGGAGTGATATGGAGTCAGGAGGGATATGGAGTCAGGAGGGACATTGTCAACCTCGGGTTATGTCAGTGGAGGAAGGACTAGCGCACAGCCCAAACACACACTCACAGCTTGCTTACGGTCTCATTCATATATCATGCATTCGTCACATCAAACCACTAGTAAAGTCTATAACTTTACTACACATGTTCATAGAACGAAACATCAATGCATATGGAATCAAACAAAATAAAACATTCTCTCTTTCCTGAACTTCACAAAATCATTTATCTAAAACATCATTAACTAACCCGGGTATAAATAGATTTCTACTTTACCTGGCCAGGTGATCTTAACTATTCACGAATCACTGTCTTTTCTTTTCTTTTCTTTTTCTTTTCACTGTCACTTTCACAAGCACGACACAACTGCTGGCACTGGTTTTGGTCTGCTGGCACCGGTCAGGCTGGACTGCTGGCACTGGTCAGGTTGGACTGCCGATGAAAGTGGCGCTGGCCAAGTATGAGGTCGAACCCCCGGTTAAGATAGAACAGTGACTATCAACATCGATCTGTTCTCCTGTCTTTCTTCCTGCATTAACGCATTGCACTCTCTCTCTCTTCTAGTCTGCTCTTATCAAATGGACATGGTTGCTTTTCTTTTCTTTTCCTCTTCATTAGTTAGCAACTCTCTCTCTCTCTCCACATCTCTCCTCAGTCCTTCCTCTGCAGACTATCTCATGCTAATCTCTCAACTTGGTTCTCTTCTCTCCTCCCCTCATCTCTCTGCTTTTCTCTCCTCAGAGGTTACACTCAGACCTCTCTCTCTCTGTCTCTGTTCGTTCTCCCTCGTTCTCCCGTTCTCTCACTCTCACATCCTTCTTATCCCGTTCCGATCTGTCAAAAAAGGGCGAGTACCATTGGTCAGTATTTTTACCCCTGATACCCGAAGTTATCTCCCTCTAATTCCATTGGATATTCAAATCATGACAGTCACGCCTACACGCCTTACTCTCTGTGGTGGTCAATTGGTCATTTAATTGATTAGCTTGATTTCGCCCCCACACACACTACCTTCCCCCCTTTCCTACTTAACTGGCGCCGTGTGGCTTAACTCGTGGACACTGGTCACTCTAAATTGGCTAGATGAGTCTGGTTAGGCGCCATGACGTCTGACCAAACCTACCGAGACCTGTCGGTCCAGCCACTCAGACTGTCTGCTGTCTCCCCGCTGTGCTAAATTGGCTGGATGCGACGCATGGAGCCGTCTTCGTGGCGCCAAGATGTCTGCGTTTGGACTTATGTCCAGTTGAAGTGGCCGGCGACGGACCACACTTTGGTTGTGTTGAATTTTGACCGTGACAATTTCCCCTTGCAAAAGACTATGCACCGCATTGTCTCAAAACAACGGTACAAAAAAGACAACAACCGAATTTGCTGAACCACAGCTACACGTGCAAAGTTTGAAAAATACTTTACAACCAACGGTTTATAAATTATAAAATATATCATTAGTGGATACCACTCCAATGAGTTATCATTGACGTGCGCTCTTGCGTTATTTCAACTCATTTTAGAACGACCTCTGTGCGCACTTATGCAATTCCCCTACCTGCGGATTTGCCCCATCTTCTCTTCACAATTTCTATGAAAAGCACAATATAATATGCTCACGATCCATGACACTTCACTGAGGAATCTCCATCCTCACTTATTGCAAATAATGCATTACTACACAAGCGACTGTATGCTCCAAGCATAACTACATTCACATGAACAAGTCTCACAAAGAAAATATGAACAAGTCTCACACAGAAATATGAACCATAGCCAACTGGGAATGAACCCATATCCAACCAACATAACTGTAATCAACACATATTATCAACACAGCACCCCGGATATGACTGACTTCCTCTGAGTTGCAGCTTGCTAGACTACGCGACTTAAATAGTCAGCTCCGACATTCTGTCGACCTGGAATGTACTGCACTCGGTACCTGTAGGGCTGCAATGCCATTGCCCAACGCAGCACTCTGCTGTTTTTCAACTGCGCCTCCTGCAGGAATTTGAGTGGTTGATGATCAGTCTCTATCACGAACTCCTTCCCATACAAGTATTTGTGAAATTTCTGCACGGCCCACACAACAGCCAAACACTCCTTCTCTACTGTTGCGTACCCTTCTTCACACTTTGTCAACTTCCTGCTAGCATACCTCACAGGAAACTCGACCCTTCATGCTCCTGCAACAATACTGCACCTATCCCACCACCTGATGCATCTGTCCGCAACAAAAATGGTTTGGACATATCTGGTAGCTTCAAGATGGGACGGGAACCTAGTCTTTCCAACACCGTCTGCAGTGCTTGCTCTGCAGCGTCTGACCACTCGACCACTGCCGGTTTCCCTGCCTTGACCAAATCACTGAGAGGACTCGTGATTGCTGCGAAATTTGGAACAAACTCCCTATAGAAGCCAATAAAACCTAGCAGACTCCTGACTTCTGTTTTGGTCTTTGGTCTCTCTGAATTCATCATCTTCTCCACTTTTCCTCTTTCCGGCTGCTTTGTGTCGCCTCCGACAACAAAACCTAGGAACTCCAGGCTTGGAAAACCAACCTGGCACTTTGTTGGTCTGGCTGTGAGATTGGCTTGCCTCAACCTCTCTAAAACTGCTCCTAGCTGCCTCATATGCTCCTCCCATGTCTCGGATGCTATCAGAATGTCATCCATGAAATTCACAACGCCTTCCAATCCCGTCAATAACTTCCTCATCATCCGAGAGAAGACTGCAGGTGCGTTGACCATCCCGAAAGGAAGTACTCGCCACTGGTATAGCCCCATAGGAGTGGAGAATGCTGTGACTTCCTTTGAGTCCTCACTCAAGGCTATTTGCCAGTAACCCTTGCTCAGATCTATCCTGGTGAAATACTGGCTCTTGCTTGTGGCGATCTGAGCGAACAGGTCTTCCATGTTCGGTATGACCTCTGCATCGACCTTGGTGACACTGTTCAGACGTCTATAGTCAACACAGAATCGATGCTCACCTGACTTTTTCCTCACTAAGACGACGGGTGCACTATACGATGATTTGGACGGTTCAATCACCCCAAGGTCCAACATCTTTTCTACCTCCTCCTCGATCACTTGCTTGGTGGCATATGGGATCGGGTAGGCTTTCACATGTACGGGTTTTTGCGATGTTAACTCCACCGTACATGTCTCTAGAGTTGTCCTGCCTGGTTTATCAGTCAGGGACGCCCTATACTGTTCTAGGAGCCCCCTAACTTCCTCCTGTCTCCTACTGTCTAGCCCTTCATACAGTGACACATCCCTGTATGACTCTTCTCCTGGAAACTCCGGCAACAAAATCTCCCCTTCTTCTGCGGGGTCTCCTTCACCTCCATCAATGATTGCTGCTGCGCCTATGTGCTGGGTCTCACGCTGAATATATTTGCGGAGCAAATTTGCATGGAAAAGTTTTGATTTCCCATTCACATCGATTCGGTAGTCCTGATCTACCTTTTCAATGATGGTGAATGGTCCCTTCCAATGCATCAGCAGCTTGTTGTGATCCGTGGGAAGCAGTAACAGGACTTGATCTCCCACCTTGAGGAATTGCTTCCTCACCTTCCTGTCATACTGCTCCTTCTGGACGACCCTAGCCTCCTGCAAACTCTCCCTTGCGACCTTACATGTCTCCTCGAGCCTATTGCATAGGTCCACCACATACTGATAAGTGGTTTTGACCTCTTCTGACTCCTGTTCTCCGGACCACAGCTCTTTGAGAATGCACACTGGTCCCCGAACTGTCCGCCCATACAGCAGCTCAAATGGCGAAAAGCCTGTGCTTTCCTGAGGGGCTTCCCTGTAGGCGAACAGTGCCGCTGGAATGTAGCGGTCCCAATCTGCTGGCCTTTCCTCACAGAGCTTCTTTAAGATGCCCTTCAGCACACCATTGAATCTCTCCACCAAGCCATTGCATTGTGGGTGGTATGGGGTAGTGAGAAGCTGTGTGATCCCTAGCAGCCTGTTGACCTCCTTCATCACGCCTGAGGTGAACTGTGACCCTCTGTCACTGAGAATTTGTGCTGGCACACCCACGCGAGAAAAGATGTCTACCAGCCCTTCAGCGACCTGTTGCGTATCTACGCCTTTCAATGCAACTGCTTCTGGGTATCTGGTCGCGTAGTCCACGAGCGTCAACACATACCTGTGCCCACCTTTGGAACAGGGCGCGATTGGGCCAATCAGGTCAACAGCCACCCTCCTGAATGGAGTGTCAATTAAAGGAGGCTGTTTAAGAGGCGCCTTCCTCTTCAACCCTCTTGTGGCTGACCTTTGACACACGTCACATGACATGCAGAAACGCTTGATGTCTGCCATTGCTCCTGGCCAATGAAAATCATCGAAGATTCGGTCAGCTGTTTTGCTGGTGCCGAGATGACCCGCCATGAGCGACTCGTGACCCACTGACATGACAGTGTCACGATAACCTGCTGGTACCTCTAACTGAGTGGTCACCTTACCTGTCTTCCCCTTGGTGAACACTCGGTACAACAGCCCGCCTTTCACAAGAAATTCTGTCTCACCTCCTCTAACCTCCTGTTTTCTCTCCACCTCTTGCCAACTCCCAAGACTTCACGAGCGAAGGGTCTTGTTCCTGCGCTGCCCTAAACTCATCAGGTGACACATCTATGCCTGACTTCCTTGCTGGAACGACTAACGGTTTATCAACCCTTTCCTCCTTCTTGCTCCGTGTTTGAACTGCTGCCCCTGTAGCAGTCAACAACTCAGGATCCCCTGGATCCCTTGCCCTGGAATATTTCCAATGATCAAATCATGAAGGGGTTTCTCCATCACCAGCGCAGACAACTCGCCTGAGAAGTAAGGGGTACGTACTTCTATCTTAGCAACTGGAAACTCCCTCACAGTGCCATCGATTAGAGTACAGGTCTGGATTTGCCCTGTCAAATCCCCTTTCTCGACCAGCGTTGTTCGTACTACACCGCATGAACAACCAGTGTCTCGTAACACTTTCACCCTCTGCTGGCCAATCCACCCTTCTTCCACTGGTAACGAACCACTCAGCCTAGTGCCCTCCATCCCTGACACTGACTGCTGTCCAGTGCTAGCCATAAGCTGCACTCCACCCTCTTCAGACTGAATCCCCTTTGGTTCCACTGCAGGTCGTTTCCCCTGACGACCCTTATCCACCTCTTGCAAGGCTGCTGCCTTCTGGAACCTCATGCGACAATCCCCCGCCACATGTCCCTTCTTGTGACAAATGAAACACCTAATGTCCCTTTGCCCTTCCTTCTGCCCCACCACTGGGTTTGCAGACTTTGCAGAAAACTCCCCTAGTCTCCTTGCACTCTTCTCACCTGTGCCTAGCACCTGTTTCTCCTGCACCTTTGTGCCCAAACGTGCCTCTCTATACACCTCTGCGAACTTCAACAACTCTCCTGCTGTCTCTGGCTGTCTCTCTTTCAAATGTATGGTTAACTCAGGGCCGCAACCTGACAAAATCTGTTCCTTCATAACTAGCTCTTTCAATTCAGCGAACTCCTTTTTCGTCCCACTCAACTCTAACCACTTCTCAAAATAGTGATCTAAACGTGCACCAAACTGAGTGTACGTCTCACCTGCTTGTAATTTAGCTGAACGAAATTTCTTCCTGAACCCCTCCTCTGTGAGGTCAAATCCTTTCATCAACGATTCCTTCACAGCGCCGAAATCAGACTGTTGTTCTGCTGGTAACGCAGTGAAAATTTGTAATGCCTTACCCGTCAGTAACGCTGACAAAATGACTGCCCACTCTTCTGAAGGCCAACCCTGACTGGTCGCAAACGTTTCGAAACGACTGATGTATGCATCATCGAATCGGTTCCTTCAGAGAATTTTGGCAACTTGGGTCGGGGAGCATAGCTGCGCACAGAGTCACTGGAAAGCGAGCTACCATCCTCGGTGGTCTCCCTTTGTATTCTCACTTTCTCCAACTCTAATTGAACCTTTAATCTTTCCGTTTCCTGCTTCATTCTTTCTGTTTCCTGCGCTTCCTTTAGTCTTTCTGTTTCCTGCGCTTCCCTTATTCTTTCTGTTTCCTGCGTAACCTGATTATCATTAGCCTGAATCCTTAATCTTTCTGTTTCCTGCTCTGCGCTAGCTTTAGTCCTTTCCTGCTCTGCTATTTCTACTGCAACACGACGTCTTTCCGCGCGTTCATCTCTTTCCATCTTTTGTTGGTTCTCAACGAACGCACACAACTCATCTCCCGAGTAACCTAGATCACGAGCGACGCTCACAAGTTGTTCAATAGGGTGTTCTTTTCTTCCGCCATTATATCTTCTCTTTTTTTTTTTTTGAACAAGACCTTACTACTACGACAGCCAAACTGGTGGTTACCGACACGAGTGACGTAATAGCACAATCCTATGAATGATAATATTAGCTTGGGACAACGTAATTAGTTTTTATAAGACGCCCAGCGCCTGACCCAACTATGAGAGCGAATTATAGGCAATCTGTGCGAAATAAGTACTCTGGGGCTGAAATGCCAAGCCTAGTATTAACTATCTTGGAAGCAATGCCAAGCCTAGTATTTAACTATCTTGGGAACATACAGTAAGACAACCCCTTGTCTTAGGATTACAATACTTGAATCCCACCCAGCTTCCTCTCTGAGAAGTTGAACAATTATAATAAATGGGCCAGAATATCCTGGCAGGCTCGCCAATAAATTGTCAACCTCGGGTTATGTCAGTGGAGGAAGGACTAGCGCACAGCCCAAACACACTCACAGCTTGCTTACGATCTCATTCATATATCATGCATTCGTCACATCAAACCACTAGTAAAGTCTATAACTTTACTACACATGTTCATAGAACGAAACATCAATGCATATGGAATCAAACAAAATAAAACATTCTCTCTTTCCTGAACTTCACAAAATCATTTATCTAAAACATCATTAACTAACCCGGGTATAAATAGATTTCTACTTTACTGGCCAGGTGATCTTAACTATTCACGAATCACTGTCTTTTCTTTTCTTTTCTTTTTCTTTTCACTGTCACTTTCACAAGCACGACACAACTGCTGGCACTGGTTTTGGTCTGCTGGCACCGGTCAGGCTGGACTGCTGGCACTAGTCAGGTTGGACTGCCGATGAAAGTGGCGCTGGCCAAGTATGAGGTCGAACCCCCGGTTAAGATAGAACAGTGACTATCAACATCGATCTGTTCTCCTGTCTTTCTTCCTGCATTAACGCATTGCACTCTCTCTCTCTTCTAGTCTGCTCTTATCAAATGGACATGGTTGCTTTTCTTTTCTTTTTTCTTTTCTTTCTTTTCCTCTTCATTAGTTAGCAACCCTCTCTCTCTCTCCACATCTCTCCTCAGTCCTTCCTCTGCAGACTATCTCATGCTAATCTCTCAACTTGGTTCTCTTCTCTCCTCCCCTCATCTCTCTGCTTTTCTCTCCTCAGAGGTTACACTCAGACCTCTCTCTCTCTGTCTCTGTTCGTTCTCCCTCGTTCTCCCGTTCTCTCACTCTCACATCCTTCTTATCCCGTTCCGATCTGTCAAAAAAGGGCGAGTACCATTGGTCAGTATTTTTACCCCTGATACCCGAAGTTATCTCCCTCTAATTCCATTGGATATTCAAATCATGACAGTCACGCCTACACGCCTTACTCTCTGTGGTGGTCAATTGGTCATTTAATTGATTAGCTTGATTTCGCCCCCACCACACACTACCTTCCCCCCTTTCCTACTTAACTGGCGCCGTGTGGCTTAACTCGTGGACACTGGTCACTCTAAATTGGCTAGATGAGTCTGGTTAGGCGCCATGACGTCTGACCAAACCTACCGAGACCTGTCGGTCCAGCCACTCAGACTGTCTGCTGTCTCCCCGCTGTGCTAAATTGGCTGGATGCGATGCATGGAGCCGTCTTCGTGGCGCCAAGATGTCTGCGTTTGGACTTATGTCCAGTTGAAGTGGCCGGCGACGGACCACACTTTGGTTGTGTTGAATTTTGACCGTGACAGACATGGAGTCAGGAGGGACATGGAGTCAGGAGGGATATGGAGTCAGGAGGGATATGGAGTCAGGAGGGATATGGAGTCAGAAGTGAAATGGAGTCAGGAGGGAAATGGAGTCAGGAGGGATATGGAGTCAGGAGGGAAATGGAGTCAGGAGGGATATGGAGTCAGGTGTGATATGGAGTCAGGTGTGATATGGAGTCAGGAGGGATATGGAGTCAGGAGTGATATCAACTCTGTGGGGGAAAAAAATCCCCACGCAGCAAAATAACGGCCTGGCAGAATTCCAAACCACAGCTCCAGGATCGCCAGTCTGTCACCAGATCAGCTGCGCTAGTCTGGCCACATGGTGTCCACTCTGGTCAGGGCAATGCATGTCCACGGCCTGATCAACACCTCACCAATGAACGTGCTGGCATGCATGACAATGTGACCAGGATGACGCAGTAAGGGAGCTAACTCAACACAGACATCAGAACACTGCACGAGAATAATGAGAACGAGGGGGAAAAAATACAGACAGAGGATGTCACAGAGATGTCAATAAGAGAACAAAGAAACACATGTCTACAAAGGGGATGCCATGATGGGAACAAAGTACATAAAGAGAACAAAGAAAAAACTCCACTAAGGGAATGTCACAAGTGAGAAGTCAACGAGGAGAACAAAGAGAAAAAAAAAATCTCCACAAAGGGAATGTAATACAGAAAAGTGAATAAATAGAACAAAGAAAAAATTCACAAAGAGAGAGTCATAAAGAGGAATAAATGAACAGAACCTCTCCTCCCCTCACCCTCCTGAAAAACAAAAACAAATAAAAAAAGACACCAAAACAAAAACCTCCATAGTGCGAGTGCTATAGAAAGACGTAAATCAAGAGAGAATGCAACACACACGCACGCACGCACGCACGCGCGCGCACGCACGCACGCACGCACGCACGCGCGCGCGCGCGCTCACATGTACACACACTCGCACATCTAAACTACTCCACAAAGAGAATGCCATGGAGAGAAGTCAATCAAGAGAACACACACCCACACACACGCACACACACACACACACACACGCACACACACACACACACACACACGCACACACACACACACACACACACACACACACACACACACACTCAAAGCCCAAAACAACTCTACAAAAGGAGAGTCACAGAGAAGTAAATGAAGAGAAAAATGAAAAAAAAAAAAAGAAGAAAAAGAATGAAACAACAAAAAATAAAGGCACAGTCAGAAAGAGCTCTACACGCGCAGGAAATCCTTTGTTCTGACATTTACAGCACCCAGACTCTGACCACAGGGCATTAGACAAAGCCACCCATAGTCTGGTGAAAACATGGCATTTCTCTAATCACTCTACTGACCAGAGGGCATAGACAAAGCCGCCCTTAGTCTGGTGAAAACATGGCATTTCTCTAATCACTCTACTCTGACCACAGGGCATTAGACAAAGCCGCCCATAGTCTGGTGAAAACATGGCATTTCTCTAATCACTCTACTGACCACAGGGCATAGACAAAGCCGCCCATAGTGTGGTGAAAACATGGCATTTCTCTAATCACTCAACTCTGACCACAGGGCATTAGACAAAGCCGCCCATAGTCTGGTGAAAACATGGCATTTCTCTGAATCACTCTACTGACCACAGGGCATCAGACAAAGCCGCCCTTAGTCTGGTGAAAACATGGCATTTCTTTAATCACTCTACTCTGACCACAGGGCATTAGACAAAGCCGCCCATAGTCTGGTGAAAACATGGCATTTCTCTAATCACTCTACTGACCACAGGGCATTAGACAAAGCCGCCCATAGTCTGGTGAAAACATGGCATTTCTCTGAATCACTCTACTGACCACAGGGCATCAGACAAAGCCGCCCATAGTCTGGTGAAAACATGGCATTTCTCTATTCACTCTACTCTGACCACAGGGCATTAGACAAAGCCGCCCTTTGTCTGGTGAAAACATGGCATTTTCCCAGTCACTCTACTGACCACAGGGCATTAGACAAAGCCGCCCTTAGTCTGGTGAAAACATGGCATTTCTCTGAATCACTCTACTCTGACCACAGGGCATCAGACAAAGCCGCCCATAGTGTGGTGAAAACATGGCATTTTTCCAGTCACTCTACTGACCACAAGGCATTAGACAAAGCCGCCCATAGTGTGGTGAAAACATGGCATTTCTCTGAATCACTCTACTCTGACCACAGGGCATCAGACAAAGCCGCCCTTAGTCTGGTGAAAACATGGCATTTCTCTGAATCACTCTACTGACCACAGGGCATTAGACAAAGCCTCCCATAGTGTGGTGAAAACATGGCATTTCTCTAATCACTCTACTGACCACAGGGCATTAGACAAAGCCGCCCTTAGTCTGGTGAAAACATGGCATTTCTCTGAATCACTCTACTCTGACCACAGGGCATCAGATAAAGCCGCCCATAGTGTGGTGAAAACATGGCATTTTTCCAGTCACTCTACTGACCACAAGGCATTAGACAAAGCCGCCCATAGTGTGGTGAAAACATGGCATTTCTCTGAATCACTCTACTGACCACAGGGCATCAGACAAAGCCGCCCACAGTGTGGTGAAAACATGGCATTTCTCTGAATCATTCTACTGACCACAGGGCATCAGACAAAGCCGCCCTTAGTCTGGTGAAAACATGGCATTTCTTTAATCACTCTACTCTGACCACAGGGCATTAGACAAAGCCGCCCATAGTGTGGTGAAAACATGGCATTTCTCTAATCACTCTACTGACCACAGGGCATTAGACAAAGCCGCCCATAGTCTGGTGAAAACATGGCATTTCTCTGAATCACTCTACTGACCACAGGGCATTAGACAAAGCCGCCCATAGTCTGGTGAAAACATGGCATTTCTCTAATCACTCTACTGACCACAGGGCATTAGACAAAGCCGCCCTTAGTCTGGTGAAAACATGGCATTTCTCTAATCACTCTTGCCTTATTCACTGAACAACATCCACACAATTTGGCCGCATTTAACGACCTATTCACTTTTTGCCCTCTCTTCCTCTAGACTCCCACACATTCTCTACGAAGTCGAGCTCACCTTTATTATGGACACACACACACACCACCACCATGCTACCATACCAGACTACAGAAAACGACGGAATATAAGCAAGTTACCACGGCACACACTGTGGCTGTGGACAGGGGGCTGGGAACAAATGGCTGTGGACAGGGGCTGGGAACAAATGGCTGTGGACAGGGGGCTGGGAACAAATGGCTGTGGACAGGGGGCTGGGAACAAATGGCTGTGGACAGGGGGCTGGGAACAAATGGCTGTGGACAGGGGGCTGGGAACAAATGGCTGTGGACAGGGGGCTGGGAACAAATGGCTGTGGACAGGGGCTGGGAACAAATGGCTGTGGACAGGGGGCTGGGAACAAATGGCTGTGGACAGGGGGCTGGGAACAAATGGCTGTGGACAGGGGGCTGGGAACAAATGGCTGTGGACAGGGGGCTGGGAACAAATGGCTGTGGACAGGGGGCTGGGAACAAATGGCTGTGGACAGGGGGCTGGGAACAAATGGCTGTGGACAGGGGGCTGGGAACAAATGGCTGTGGACAGGGGGCTGGGAACAAATGGCTGTGGACAGGGGGCTGGGAACAAATGGCTGTGGACAGGGGGCTGGGAACAAATGGCTGTGGACAGGGGGCTGGGAACAAATGGCTGTGGACAGGGGGCTGGGAACAAATGGCTGTGGACAGGGGGCTGGGAACAAATGGCTGTGGACAGGGGGCTGGGAACAAATGGCTGTGGACAGGGGCTGGGAACAAATGGCTGTGGACAGGGGGCTGGGAACAAATGGCTGTGGACAGGGGGCTGGGAACAAATGGCTGTGGACAGGGGGCTGGGAACAAATGGCTGTGGACAGGGGGCTGGGAACAAATGGCTGTGGACAGGGGGCTGGGAACAAATGGCTGTGGACAGGGGGCTGGGAACAAATGGCTGTGGACAGGGGGCTGGGAACAAATGGCTGTGGACAGGGGGCTGGGAACAAATGGCTGTGGACAGGGGGCTGGGAACAAATGGCTGTGGACAGGGGGCTGGGAACAAATGGCTGTGGACAGGGGGCTGGGAACAAATGGCTGTGGACAGGGGGCTGGGAACAAATGGCTGTGGACAGGGGGCTGGGAACAAATGGCTGTGGACAGGGGGCTGGGAACAAATGGCTGTGGACAGGGGGCTGGGAACAAATGGCTGTGGACAGGGGGCTGGGAACAAATGGCTGTGGACAGGGGGCTGGGAACAAATGGCTGTGGACAGGGGGCTGGGAACAAATGGCTGTGGACAGGGGCTGGAACAAATGGCTGTGGACAGGGGGCTGGGAACAAATGGCGTGGGCGCACTGCCACTGGGGTGGCACAGAAGATGGAACAGCAGCAACAACAACAACAACAACAACAACAACAACAACAACAACGTTACAATGACCCACCAAACCAATTTCAAAACTTGGAAAAAAGCTTGTTGAAGTGTTTAATTTCAACATGCGTCCTTTACTTTCCTCACAGCCCCAAGATGACCACCAAGGCCTTTCTTTTGTTGTGTTGTTGTTGTTTTAACTGAATGCAGTATCAGTTTACATGATCAGATTTTTGAGACAGGGCAATCCCTCATTTTGTCTTTAAACTGAACTGCATGATCTCGCTCATGATGTAATGATATAAATGTCTAAGATAGTGAAACTCCTAGGACAGAATGCTCTCTCTTAACATTTCATAAAGGATTTAACATTGTGTGAGAGGTTTGTCCCAATGCATTTTATTGTCTTTAGAGTTTACTTTTTTTGTGCTACTATCTTAAATTTTTTGTTGATTTTCATGTTTGTTTACATTTATGTCTATATGCATATATATATATATATATATATATATATATATATATTATATATATATAATATATACATATATATATATATATATATATATATAAAAAGTCAATACAATCTTTGTTGTTCATCTCTTGCCACTTTTATTTTTATTTATATTTGCCAAATTTTCGCTCACACGAGCTTTGTCAAGGCAGTTGCAAGGCATAAAAGGACATAGCATTATTATTCTGTACAACTTCATATAAGAACTTCATATAAGAACATGTCTAAAACTTCCATTCAACCCCTCACATGCACGCTCACACACACACACACACACACACACACACACACACACACACACACACACACGTAAACCTAAACAAACCCGCGCGCACGCGCGCGCACGTATCTACGCACACCCACATCATGTAATGGCTAGACCGTAAACATATGCTTTCCCTTCCTTCCACATTCACCCCAACCCCCAACCTCACACTATCTCTATACATACGCTACAAAAGCAGAAGATGCTAGCTGCAAAGAATAACATGATGTAGGTATAAAATATAGGCATAAATGTAAAACATAACGTTATCAAGGATATCTTCTCAGAAAAGATGACATAGACTAAAGAAGACCAGGGAATGTGGAGAGGCCGAAGAAAGAAAAAAAACCCAAAAAAACCACAGTAAGAGAAGGACAGAAGAGAGCATGGTCAAAACTTACGTCTGTCCGTTTGTACAGCTCAAAATGGACAATCACAGCCTAAAATGAATTCAACAGGGTCGAAAAATAGACTGATTAATAGTTCAAACCCCACCAAATGCACACACACCCTCCCCCCACCACCCCACCACCCACCCCCATCCACCCTCCCAGACATAACTAAGAGCATACACACACACACGCGCGCGCACATACACACACACACACACGCGCACGCACACGTACACACACACACACACACACACACACACACAGAGCCACACACGCTCATGCTGCCTTCCAAGACTTAAGCATCACAAGCAGTAAACTATGAATATTACTCAAGACATCTTCAAGCATGCGTAGGGAATTCAAAACTGGTCCGTATGATTAACTGGCCTTGGGCGTTTCTACAGGTAAACTGGAGAGGGTGAGAGGGGGGGGGTGGAGAGAGGAGGGGGAGAGAGGGGAAGGGGGAAGAGAAGGGGGGGGAAGGAGGGGAGGAAGGGGGAGAGAAGGGGAAGAGAAGGGGAGGAGGGGAAAAGAAGGCACCAGGGCAATGAGCAGGAAGGGGGGGGGGGGGGGGGGGGGGGGGGGCGGGGGACAGGGGGGGGGGGGGGGGGATAGAACCACAGTTCAGGCCCACCCATAACCTCCCACCAAAATCCCGCAAGACCTCCATCCGAAGCAGCCATCCAAAACCTCTCCGCAACCCACCACCCAAGGGGTGGAAGGATGAGGGCAGGGCGCCACAGGGAAGTTGCGTATCTTGAATCAGGATGGGCTCCGCTGAACGACTCATCAGCTGCGCGCTTTTATCTCCCCTGAGGAACTGCAGACCTGTTTGCCCTGAAGCTGCTACTGGTGCGTTTCTCCATCAATATTTATCTCCCCTGAGGAACTGCAGACCTGTTTGCCCTGAAGCTGCTACTGGTGCGTTTCTCCATCAATATTTATCTCCCCTGAGGAACTGCAGACCTGTTTACCCTGAAGCTGCTACTGGTGCGTTTCTCCATCAATATTTATCTCCCCTGAGGAACTGCAGACCTGTTTACCCTGAAGCTGCTACTGGTGCGTTTCTCCATCAATATTTATCTCCCCTGAGGAACTGCAGACCTGTTTACCCTGAAGCTGCTACTGGTGCGTTTCTCCATCAATATTTATCTCCCCTGAGGAACTGCAGACCTGTTTACCCTGAAGCTGCTACTGGTGCGTTTCGCCATCAATATTTATCTCCCCTGAGGAACTGCAGACCTGTTTACCCTGAAGCTGCTACTGGTGCGTTTCTCCATCAATATTTATCTCCCCTGAGGAACTGCAGACCTGTTTGCCCTGAAGCTGCTACTGGTGCGTTTCTCCATCAATATTTATCTCCCCTGAGGAACTGCAGACCTGTTTGCCCTGAAGCTGCTACTGGTGCGTTTCTCCATCAATATTTATCTCCCCTGAGGAACTGCAGACCTGTTTGCCCTGAAGCTGCTACTGGTGCGTTTCTCCATCAATATTTATCTCCCCTGAGGAACTGCAGACCTGTTTCCCTGAAGCTGCTACTGGTGCGTTTCTCCATCAATATTTATCTCCCCTGAGGAACTGCAGACCTGTTTACCCTGAAGCTGCTACTGGTGCATTTCTCCATCAATATTTATCTCCCCTGAGGAACTGCAGACCTGTTTGCCCTGAAGCTGCTACTGGTGCGTTTCTCCATCAATATGAGCCCATTTTCCTAACAATGTGTGAACGCTTCTTCCAAATTTTTTAATTTTTTGTAAAAACAGGGGGCCCCTGCTATCATTCCGTCATCCACATGTGAATTCACACGCATGATCGTTCCTAACTTGTCACCGTTTGGTTGTATTGCTCCAACACAGCACTTTAATCCTGCATGATTTGTCACTGTTGGGTTGTATTGCTCCAACACAGCACTCTAATCCTGCATGATTTGTCACTGTTGGGTTGTACTGCTCCAACACGACACTCTAATCCTGCATGATTTGTCACTGTTTGGTTGTATTGCTCCAACACAGCACTCTAATCCTGCATGATTTGTCACTGTTGGGTTGTACTGCTCCAACACAGCACTCTAATCCTGCATGATCTGTCACTGTCGGGTTGTATTGCTCCAACACGACACTCTAATCCTGCATGATCTGTCACTGTTTGGTTGTATTGCTCCAACACGACACTCTAATCCTGCATGATCTGTCACTGCTGGGTTGTATTGCTCCAACACGACACTCTAATCCTGCATGATCTGTCACTGTTGGGTTGTATTGCTCCAACACAGCACTCTAATCCTGCATGATTTGTCACTGTTGGATTGTATTGTTCCAACACAGCACTCTAATCCTGCATGATTTGTCACTGTTGGATTGTACTGCTCCTACACGACACTCTAATCCTGCACGATTTGTCACTGTTGGGTTGTATTGCTCCAACATGACACTCTAACTGCAACTATCGTTAAAGAACTTCATCTCCAGAGTTTCTTGTGTTGATGTATTTTTTTCTGGTTCATCATTTTCATCATGTTTTCGCCAAAGATGTGTACAAAATACGGCAAAATCGTCAGAGCAAACAGGTCCAGAACTGCCTCATGACATCTGATGGGGACTGCTCCGCCTGGACTGCCACTGCTAGGACTGCGACAGGACAGGACTGGATGTGACTGTGGAGGAAGGAGCTAGTAGGGTTGTGGGAGTCATGCCGCCAACACAGTGTTAGGGCGTGCTATAAGATTATCGTAGATGAAGCGCCTGCCCATCTCTCTGATCTCTTCGAAATACACATTCCCTCCATTCTTTCTCTGATGACACGATATTTTGAATTCCCTCATATAACCCAAAGCAGCACGGTTCTAGAACATTCTCATTTTCTGCGGCGTTACTCTGGAATTCACTGCCTTTCCAACTACGTCACGCCCCTTGCTTCCCGACTTTCAAGTCTGCACTTAACACTTACCTATTTAAATGCCAGTTGCAGAATATCATCAGAAATATTACTAAAATGCTATACATCACTTGCACACTTGCTTGTGTATGAATGAGCTGTTCAACGGGTATGTGTCTGTGTACGTGACGCGGTATGCCAGCATGTGGGAATGTGTACATTGTGTGTGGTGTGTGTGTATGTGTGTGTGTGTGTGTGTGTGTGTGTGTGTGTGTGTGTCCAGTGTATATCTTAAATATTGATTTGTTAAAACTTGTAAAGTGCCCTGTAGTCTATGATGTTAGGATGGGCGCTATAGAAATAGTCCTCATTATTATCATTAGAAGATTAGTATTAAACAAAAAAAGTTAGCTTTCCTTCAGCACCAACGAACAGCGCTTTAGCCAACAGACAGACAGACAGTGTTAAATGTGGCTTTTAGACTAATACCACTTCTGACCAATTGCCCAAAGAGCTGAAAGTGTTAAATGTAGCTTTTAGGCTAACACACACTTCTACTAAATTGCCCAAAGAGCTGAAAGTGTTAAATGTAGCTTTCAGGCTAACACACACTTCTACTGAATTGCCCAAAGGCCTGAAAGTGCTAAACATACCTGTCAGACTAACGCCCATTTCTGATCAATTGCCCACCCAAAGGGCTGATAGCGTTAAGTGCAGCTTTCAGACTGACACCCACTTCTAATGAATTGCCTAAAGGGCTGATAGCGTTAAATCCAGCTTTCAGACCGACACCCACTTCTAATGAATTGCCTAAAGGGCTGACACGTGTTAACCGTAGCTTGAAGGTTAATACTTACTTGCAAACATTTGGCTAATGAGGCTAACTACCACAGCTATTGTCAGCAAACAAGGATCCATCTAAGACTGCATCCACAGATTACGCATCTGAACAATGAACTTTCTACCCCCTGTAAATGCACACCAACTTTGACCTCTAAGTCATGCATCAATAAACTACACATCTGAACAATGACCTTTATACTCCCTGTAAATGCACTCAACTTTGACCCCTAAGTCATGCATCAATAAAA
>CM031624.1:59687296-59724796 GCA_018398815.1 Conus ventricosus | reverse complement strand
GAAACGCGTCGTGCTTTGTCTTGTTATTTGTTTGTTCATTTCTTTGGCAGAGTTATTCCTAACACATTGCCCTGATGTGGCCCTCTGCGGTCGGCTGGGCTATAAGCAACATTATCTTATCTTATCCTAACACATTTTAAAGACTTGATCAATGAAACACTAATTACACTGAAATCGGCATCACAGAGACAAGACACTAACAGAGACAGAGAGGAGAGAGAGAGAGAGAGAGAGAGAGAGAGAGAGAGAGAGAGAGAGACAGACAGAGAGAGAGAGAGAGTGGGGAAGATAAGAGAGGGGGGGGGGGGGGGGGGGACTGAGGGAATGAAAGATGAAGACAAGGGAGACAGAGACACAAAGCTAAAGAAAACATTTTTTTTTTTACAATAACAGCTCTGACTGGACAAACTGGTATACTCAAGCCAGAGAGAGAGAGAGAGAGAGAGAGAGAGAGAGAGAGAGAGAGAGAGAGAGAGAGAGAGAGAGAGAGAGACAGAGAGAAAGAGAGAGATAGAGAGATAGAGAGAGCCATACAGAGACAGACACAGACGGACAAAGAGAGACAGAGACATCTATTTAGGGAGGGAAGGGGGGGGGAAGAGAGAGAGAGAGAGAGAGAGAGAGAGAGAGAGAGAGGAGAGAGAGAGAGAGAGAAGAGAGAGAGAGAGAGAGAGAGAGAGAGAGAGAGAGAGAGGGGGGGGCAAAACAAACAATAACCCCTCTCCTCCCAACTTTCCTGTCCTAGCAGTTCTCGGAAATCTACAGAAAAAGCCCATCCCCACCCCAGCCCAGCCCCAAACTAAGGCATCTTTACTAGGGACAGAGGGATGGCCATGACAATCTATTTCACAAAGGTGGGGACTTTGAAGTTGCTGAGCGTTTCACCCAATGAGGTGGTGATGATTTTTGCTTGCTTGGTGACTGTCAGCATTTCACAGCACACCCTCGTTGCCAGCAAGGCTGGAATTCACTAGACTGCCTTGGAGGGTCTCTCACTTGCCAGGTAAAATGAACCATGGTTGAAACATCCTATGAGTAGTGCCAGAAAAGTTATGTTCTCGGATAGGTGGATAAAACGATCCAATCGCTGAACCTTCCACAGTGAGAAGAGCTCGAAGAAACGGTCACCTTCTTCTTCTGTTGAGTGGCCGCCCTCAATTGGTTGATGATTCTGCCACTATTGGTTGATGATTCTGCCACTACTGGTTGATTATTCTGCCACTATTGGTTGATGATTCTGCCACTATTGGTTGATGATTCTGCCACTACTGGCTGATGATTCTGCCACTACTGGTTGATGATTCTGCCACTATTGGTTGATGATTCTGCCACTACTGGTTGATAATTCTGCCACTACTGGCTGATAAATCTGCCACTACTGGTTGATGATTCTGCCACTATTGGTTGATGATTCTGCCACTACTGGTTGATGATTCTGCCACTACTGGTTGATAATTCTGTCACTATTGGTTGATGATTCTGCCACTATTGGTTGATGATTCTGCCACTATTGGTTGATGATTCTGCCACCACTGGTTGATAATTCTGCCACTACTGGTTGATGATTCTGCCACTATTGGTTGACGATTCTGCCACTACTGGCTGATGATTCTGCCACTACTGGTTGATGATTCTGCCACTATTGGTTGATGATTCTGCCACTACTGGTTGATAATTCTGCCACTACTTGTTGATAATTCTGCCACTAGATTCTGCCACTATTGGTTGATGATTCTGCCACCACTGGTTGATAATTCTGCCACTACTGGCTGATGATTCTGCCACTATTGGTTGATGATTCTGCCACTATTGGTTGATGATTCTGCCATCGCTGGTTGATAATTCTGCCACTACTGGTTGATGATTCTGCCACTACTGGTTGATGATTCTGCCACTATTTCAGGGGTTTCCCTGTGGATGGAACAGAGGTGCCAGAAAAACTAAAAAAGAAAAAAAAAAACCTATGGCCTTCATGACCCACAGGTGATGTGGAGCTGCTGCCCTGGCTACACACTGTTGGGCAGCCCTGACCCGCCATGAGAGAGGGTCAAGCCCGCACCTTGCGCCAGGCAGCCCTGACCCGCCATGAGAGAGGGTCAAGCCCGCACCTTGCGCCAGGCCAACAAAAAAAAAAAAAAAAAAAAATTTTTGTTAGGACATATATGTTTGGTAACCCCTGACATGAAAGTGTTAGGAGTGCACCGGTTGAAACTTGCTGGTGGTAAGGAGTTCCAATCCCTGATGGTCCTTGGGAGAAAGGAACCCTGTCTGTACTGTGCTCTGCAGTGAATTAAGGCAAACTGCTGGTCATGGCCATGTCGTTCACGTGGTGGCAGGGGTTTCAACTGGTCTTTCAGCCTTGATGCTTGTACTAGATTGTTTATTTTGAACAGCATCGCAATGCGGGCTGACCTGCGATTCTCCAGCAATGGCCAGTTGAGCTTCTCAATCAGCTTACTTACACTTGATGTATTGTGATATTTATTGAGCACAAAGTGGGCAGCCCGTCGTTGGATCCTCTCAAGTTTTGTGATGTTCTTCTGAGAGGTTAGGTCCCAAATAGTTGCTGCATACCGAACAAGTGGTCGAACCAGGGCCTTGAAAACATGAATTTGTCTTGTGCCTGCTCCTTTACTGACCTCACCTCTCACATCCCTGGCTGAAAGGATTTATAGCCAGCACCCTGCCGCTTCTTGCATACTTGAAACGCATCTCTGGAAATTCCAGTGGAGTACATAACCCATCAGTTTTGCAATTCTGGGCTGCCTGTTCCTGTGCGGTGTGGGTGTTTCGAAGTTAGAACCGTATTCCATCAGGATCAGGATCAAGATTGGGGCGTTGTATTAAAACAACTTAAGCCTATTTAGGCTTTTTACGCCCCTTCTGTTTTTGTTGTCTGTTGGTCCGGTCGTTGACTAGCTCAGTCTTCTTTTACAATCAAAGTTACATTTGATTTTAATTATTGATTGATGTTTATCTATGAGGTTCTTGAATGTATTTGTACCATGGTCTGGTGGTTTATTATGTTTATCTATGAGGTTCTTGAATGTATTTGTACCATGGTCTGGTGGTTTATGTTTATCTATGAGGTTCTTGAATGTATTTGTACCATGGTCTGGTGGTTTTCCAATTCTGGGTAGTGGGATGAGGGGTGGAATACAAATGAGATTGTGAAACGGGGGATCTGCTGTTAAAAAAAAAAAAAGAAGAAAAAAAAAAGCTATTCTACTTCCTATTTCATTAATATAAAATTACTCACATTCATACCAGAAAGTGATATCTCCCACCCCCTATCTTGCCTACTCACTAGCCTAGACCAAAAAAAAAAAAGCAAAAAGGTAAAAGCTAAGTGCGGAGCTGCCAGCAGGCTACCACGGTCGCTTTTCATCCATTACTATGGACTAGCTGGCCCCAGGCTGCAGTAGGCAGCTCAGGCCAGCAACATCCTTCCACTCATCCATTCACACAAGACAGCTTTATGTAGAAATCTGCTGAAGATGCCTACTGTAGTTAATAGTGCACTGTACACGCTGGTGTGATCTTACTGTGTAAACAAACCAACCAAAAAGTTTGTTTACTCCACAAAAAAGACTGTTGATGTGTCCTGATAATGGGCTGGGGTGGTGGGGATAGGGGTGGGGGTGCTTTGTGAAGCATTGGCGCGACTCGTTCCGTAATAGATGATCTTCTCCTACTTGGGTACATATTATTGCCATTTTCTGCATCTTCTCCGAGAGCTTAGGAGGTGGGAAGGAGGAGGAGGAGTGTGACTGGGAGGGGAGAGGATGTAGACCTAGTTTTTAACTAAAAATTTAAGGTAGGCCTCGCCGCCGAATGATGTTTGACCTTACGTCCGCGTTGTTACTGAGATAGAGTGAAAAGGACATGTAAAATGGGCAACTGGGTTATACAAACCGACTGGATGATTGATGTAGGGTGTCTTTTCGGGGTCTTTGCGTCTTTGGTCTTTATGCTTCGTGGCAGAAAAATGTACACATTTGATAATTTTGGACACAAATGGGCTTTCGTTTACTTCCGCTTGTTGCGCCATCGTGTCAAATATCTTCGCATGCATTGTCAATGGACTCGTCCATTTTCAACTTTGTTGATAGTGAAAGCAGTATTGTTCCTGACGAAATATTTATTGTATCATTAAATAGCGTCATTAAAATGTGCCTCCCTCATATAAAAACAATCCTTTTAGATTTCCAAAAATTAGGGATTATCATCGTATGTATCACCGATTCTTTCTGCCCTTTCATTGGGCTAGTTCATTTGGAATCTATTTTTGAAATCTCGTCTTGTGCGAGATGTTGCAATCAGCAATGGCGGCGCGCTAAGGGTCCAGACGTTCTTGTGGGGAAAATCTTTTTGACAGACTGGAAACCAACGTACATGATTTTGGACAGTTCCCAAGAGCAAAGAAATTGTGCAGTTCCGATGAATTATCGACTGTTTTCATGTAAAGATTGTGAATTTTCATTGGTTGATTTATTTGCTTACATGCGGATTCAGCAAACTGCAACAGTGATTTGACTTTGTTGTTCAGTGTTGGGTTTTAAATACCTTTTGAACCGAGCCCGTTTCCTGCCATCTAAATTTAATGCAGGGTTGAGTTGTTATTGTTCTTTTCAAAATTTGTTTGTGAATTAAGATTCGTCAGTGTCATCACCATGTCTAAAGACGGCATATTCTATAAAGCAGGGGACAAAATATTCGCCAAAATGAAAGGATATCCGCACTGGCCAGCTCGGGTGAGTACTCGTTTCACTGTGTACCGTGCAATATTCACGTGCTAAAATATTTCTGTGGCGTTCATGTTCTCACTCGTGTCATCTTAGTTTGTTTGCTTGTCCACGCTCTGGGTAAAAGGGACCTATTTTAAACAAACGTGCATGGAAAATAGAAACAAATTGATGACAGTTTTGAGATCTGCATATTGACGATTTTCTATTTTTACTTCCCCAGATATGTTACTGTTACCTGGGCCTGAATTTGGCCATTGCTTTTAACTTCTTGAATATCGAGTGCGACCCCTTGTTGCCAAATTTGCTCCAGGGGCCAACAGTCTGAGTCGCACTATTTTATTTTATGTTATTTTATTTTACTTTTTAACATGCGCGCTGGTGACCTACTCGTTTTTGAGTGAACCAGTATTTTAGGAAGAAGAAGAAGAAGAAGAAATATGCCACCGATGACAAACCCATTGTATCGTTAGGATCAGGATCAAACATGTATCATGGGATGCAGCAAATTATTACAAATACTGAATAGGATAGGGGTGGGATGGGGAAGGAAAACATACCTACCAGTTTTTAAATGTAATTAATAGCGAACCACCAAGAAAACGCAGACAAATGAATCACAAGACAAAACATGACGTGTTTCAACCTCTTAGGTCTTCTTCAGGCAAATCCAAAACACTCAGGACAACGAAAATGAACGGGCAATCACTTATAATATCTTCATTCAGAAGATAAGTGATTGCTTGCTCATTTTCGTTGTCCTGAGTGTTCAGAAGATAAGTGATTGCTTGCTCATTTTCGTTGTCCTGAGTGTTTTGTATCTTGCCTGAAGAAGACCTAAGAGGTCGAAATGCGTTGTGTTTTATCTGTAAGGTGATTCATTTGTCTATGTTTTGTTACCAGTGGTTCACTATTAATTACAATTTAATGTATAATTTGTGTAGATTTCCGCCTGCAGTTGCCTCACTTTGCAACCATACCTACCAGTCTCTAAACTCATGTAAACCAGATATAAACCAGATATAAACCAGATGTAAACCAGATGTAAACCAGATATAAACCAGATATAAACCAGATGTAAACCAGATGTAAACCAGATATAAACCAGATATAAACCATCTTGCCCTTGGATTCGTCAATTAAATTTCAGTGCAAATTCATCCAACCAGTGGCAAGTAAGAACTATTGTGACTACACTATCTGTGATGCAAAATTTATATTGTGGGCAAGAGGATCAGGTGTCGACTTTTGTAGATCAGTTCAGTGATGTCAGTATTTGGCAAGGGATTGTTGTCAGTTGCATCTTTCGTGTGTCCCTGCAGGTGAGTATCAGTATGGCAGAAGATTTAGATTTAGATTGAAATGATGACTGACTGACATTAGTGGCAGAAGGCGAGAGGGTAAGATTAAAGAGAGGGGGAGTGGAAGGTTATAAATTTATGTGTGTGAGTGTGTGTGTGTGTGTGTGTGTATGTGTGAAATGTGAAGATTGGCAGCATCTTACAAAAATACAATAAATAAGGTTGATAGTGTAAAAGTGATAGGGTAACACAGAGAGAGAGAGAGAGAGGGTGGTGGTGATTGGGTGTGTAGAGTGGATGGAGATGGTGTGCTAAGTTTCATCACAACATCAAACTATCAAATGAACCCAAAAGTGCTGTATTTTGTAAACTGACAAATAATTGAATGTGGTAACCGCTTGACATTGCTTGTGTTTTTTTTGTTGTTTTTTTTTTGCTGTCCCAACCTCTGCACCACCTCAGAGGCAGTGCACTCACGCCGCTCATTCCGACACCCCGTCCACAGCCACAGCTCGGTCGGCCCCGCCGCAGCCCTGGCAATCCACAGGGAGCAGTCAATGTCAAGTCGTCAAGAGGCAACCCACCGGAGGAGACACTGCACTGCTGCCGAGTCACTTCGGTGGTGTTCAGTGGCGCCTGTTCTGGTCTAACATACGCAGGACACCACCTACTAAGCCCCCTACTGACGACAATAATTGCTTAGTCACGGAGCCGACGTGAGTGAGCTCTCCCTCCGGAGGGCGCCACCACGTCCTTCTAACGACAGCCCCCATGGACTCGCCGATACCGGTGACCCTGACGGAACCAAACCAAGACTACAGACGTGGAGAGGACATCGAAACTGAGGTCACCATGAGAGCAGGGCATGAAGGGCCACAGAATCTGAGACATTTTTTTTTATGCTGATTGATGAGAATGAGGATGATTAAGATGATGCTATGGATTTCCATTTCGGTCTGAGACTACATGACAGGGCTGTACTCTACGCTTCCTTTCATGATATATCCCGGCATCATCCAGGCCCGAGAGATACAGGCACCTGCAGTGTTGGTCAGGAAATTTGAGCAACACTCTCAGAAACGCATCTATTAAGTAGATGAAACTTGACTGTGTGGTCCCAGTCTTCCCAACTGAGTCCGCAGCAAACTCAACTCTGGGTAGGAGCCGGTCGGGGCAGAAAAACCCACATGACTCTGATAGAATTCGAACCCACGACCTCCCAGCTGGGAGTCCGCGACGGTAACCACTTCGCCACGGCGGCTGGTTACATTGCTTGTGTTTTTAAAACCCCAGCATCATGGATGTTCACACATTATCCTTTCAAATGTCAGAGTCACGCCAGGGGTAGAATCCCCTGATGCATTTTATCAAAACTTTACTAGATTCATTTGACTTCACACACACACACACACACACACACACACACACACACACACACACACACACACACACACACACACCCTACAGCACACACACACACACCCTACAGCCACACACACACAGACACACAAACGCAGACACACACACACACACACACGCACAGAGTGAAACATCTATGCGTGCGCGCGCGAAAACACACACACACACACTCACACACACACACACACACACACACACACACACACACACACACACACACACACACACACACAGCAACAAAAAATATATTAAAGCACATTGTAAATAACATTACTGCCAACCATAACTGAATTATTAGGATTATGTTTTAACTAATTCAAATTCTCTGTAACAAATGACTTGTTTTCATTTTATTCTTTTTGAAAAAGAACAAAAGTGAACCCTCATGGACAAAACAGGACAGGAGAGAATAGGAGGAGGGTGGTGGGTGGTGAGGAAGAGGGAAATAGGGGATTAGAAAAGAAAAATGGTTTGCTACAGATCTAGAACTTTACATTAGCACCAGCAGTGTTCTCTATAGGATGGTGATATAATTACATAGGACTCAGGAGGATGCGCATGCGTGGAGGAGAGCTGTCCGTTGACTGATGGCTCTGGAAAAAAATAGCGAATTTCTCAAGACTGTTGGTCCTACATATTTAGTTTAAGCTGCAAGTTGTATGTTAGGGAAATTAGGAGCAAACTGAGAGACTGGTAGGCAAATGAGGTAAAAAATTATTGTACAAATATGTTTTTGTTGCTGTGTTGTGTTCCTGCGCCATATCTGGGGCACTTCATTTCTACTTTCATTCCTTGGGCTTACCTTTTGAATTTGAGGTCAGTGATTTTTTTTGCCTTCCCTTATTCGTCCACGCCACAATGAGCAACTCATCGAGGAGGAAGAGTTCAGCATCGGCGGCAGATACTGTGCAATTTGGTCATTGTAAGAAAGTAGTAAAAGACAACCAAAAGTCAGTGCAGTGTGGACTGTGCGATAGGTGGTTTCAGGCTTCATGTCAGGCAATCACAGATGATGTCTATGAAGTTGTGAAGAATGACAGTATCTCAAAGATGCCACAGATTTTGTTGTATTGCAACAGTTCGTACAACATACTGGCAGCGAGGTTCATCAGTAACATGACAAAACTTCAGTACGACATCGGCAACTTACAGAAATAGTAACTGAGGTTCGTGACAGGGTGAAGATGATTGAAGAGGGAAAATTCACAGAGCCCTTGATAAGTGTGGTGAAAAATTTGCAACAGGAAAACCACCCAGCAGAGAGTAACACTCTTAAAAAGATGAGGTAGATTTATGCTAGCTTGTTGCCACTAACACCAAGGAGCATGTAGCTGAAGCAGAGGACAGGGCTAGGAGGCAGACTAACTTGTTCAATCTTGAAGATGCCAGAAAGTACAGCTCAGACTGTTGATGAGAAGAAGGAGGAAGACAAAGACAAAAGAGTTGAGTAGCCTGAACGTTAATGAGATGTGCATCAGAATCAAAGATGAGATCAACTCAGCTGTAGCAGCACATGTTCCAAGGACAAATTTCTCCGTCAAACGATCTAAGAAATGGATGGACAAGGGAACCCTAACATCGGTGAGGAAAAAATACAAGCTATTCCGCCGGAAGATTTTCTGCCAAAGCAAGAAATAGATCTAAAAAAGAATGTCAGAAGGCACAACGTCGAATGGAGCAAATAGTAGCTCTGCACAAGCGAAACAAAATCCAAAGGCCTTCTGGTCATATGTAAACATGAAAACCTTGACAAGGAATGGTGTAGCAGATCTGAAGAAAGAGGATGGCAGCAAATCAAAGTCAGACCAAGAGAAAGCTGAGATTCTGAATGCATTCTTTTATAGCGTCTTCACTGTAGAAGAGGATGGGGACATGCCAGAACCCACAGGAATGCAGTGACGATGAAGAGCTTATTGTATTATCTCAGCTTAAATGACTTTGTGATAGATACTGAGAAGGTCAGAAAACTGTTAGCAGATATAAACACTAGTAAGGCTCCGGGACCCGATGGGCTAAACCCAATGCTTCTGTCCAAGACTGCAGATGTTCTTGCCACCCCAGTGGCCATGCTGTTCAGAAAATCTTTGAAGGAACTGGAAGGAAAATCCCAGAAGACTTGTGGCTAGCACGGGTCACTCCTATCTTCAAGAAAGGCAGCAAAATGCTAGCTAATAACTACAGGCCAGATACATACATCTTCTGCAAAATAATGGAAAAATTAGTAAGAGAGCAGCTTGTCAAACACCTAGAAGAAAACAACCTTGTCAATGAGAAACAACATGGGTTTTTAAAGGGGAGGTCATGCATCACTCAGCTTCTTGGTGTCATGGACACATGGACTGAGGTCTGAGATGATGGAGGCTCAGTGGATATTGTTTACATGGACTTCCAGAAAGCGTTTGATAGCGTTCCACACATGTCTGTGTGACGACTTGTTTTGAAAGTTCAAGCTCATGGTATCAAAGGGAAGGTATTACTTTGGATTATACAAGACTTCCTAAACAACTGACGTCAGCAGGTTGTCAGTAGCGCTCAGTCACAGGAGAACTGTAGAAGTAACATGCAGGAAAACAAGGATCTTTCTTAACATCAGAGTTCAGACAGTGCTGTTCATAGGCTGCTTCCACATTGTTTCCACTTGGTTCTCCCCTTGAGAGTCATGGCTTGTTGAAAAGACATTTCTTGTACCACCAAAAAAAAAAAGAAAAAAGAAAAAACACCAGAAAAAAGACAAAAGAAAAAGAAAAAAAAATGAAGAAGAAGAGAAAGAAAAAGAACATTCAAGTAGCGAGTAGCTTTCTTACATCACTCACGGTGGGACACCCTTTTCTCTCTCTCTCTCTCTCTCTCTCTCTCTCTCTCTCTCTCTCTCTCTCTCTCTCTCTCTCTCTCTCTCTTTTTCCCCCCCCCAGACAGAGAGAAGAAATTTAACATGTAGCTGAAGACAAAGCACTTAGTGGAAAGTGTCTGCAGTTTTTGAGGTTGTTGTATGAGTCAGAGATAGAGATTAATCAAAACAAATTTACTTTCAAAGCCCCAGTTCAGAGTCTAGGACAGCTGTATAGAGAAACCATTGTTTAACCAGACAAGTTGAAAATTGCGGCATGTGAACATAGAAAATTGTGCTTTAGCTGTCTGTGTCAGTTGTCATGTTTGTGTTATTATGTCTGTGTCAGTTGTCATGTTTGTGTTATTATGTCTGTGTCAGTTGTCATGTTTGTGTTATTATGTCTGTGTCAGTTGTCATGTTTGTGCTATAGTTGTCTAGGTGTCAGTTGTCATTTTGTGCTATAGTTGTTTGTGTCAGTTGTCATTTTGTGCTATAGTTGTCTGTGTCAGTTGTCATGTTTGTGTTATTATGTCTGTGTCAGTTGTCATGTTTGTGCTATTGTTGTCTGGGTGTCAGTTGTCATTTTGTGCTATAGTTGTTTGTGTCAGTTGTCGTTTTGTGCTATAGTTCACTATAGTTGTCTGTGTCAGTTGTCATGTTTGTGTTATTATGTCTGTGTCAGTTGTCATGTTTGTGCTATAGTTGTCTAGGTGTCAGTTGTCATTTTGTGCTATAGTTGTTTGTGTCAGTTGTCGTTTTGTGCTATAGTTGTCTGTGTCAGTTGTCAGGTTTGTGCTATAGCTGTCTGTGTCAGTTGTCAGGTTTGTGCTATAGTTGTCGTTTTGTGCTATAGTTGTCTGTGTCAGTTGTCAGGTTTGTGCTATAGCTGTCTGTGTCAGTTGTCATGAATGTTTGTGTTATAGTTGTCTGTGTCAGTTGTCAGGTTTGTGTTGTAGCTATCTGTGTCAGTTGTCAGGTTTGTGCTATAGCTGTCTGTGTCAGTTGTCAGGTTTGTGCTATAGTTGTCTATAGATGTCAGTTGTCATGTTTGTGCTATAGCTGTCTGTGTCAGATGTCAGGTTTGTGTTGTAGTTGTCTGTGTCAGTTGTCAGGTTTGTGTTGTAGCTCTGCCTGTGTCAGTTGTCAGTTGTTATAGCTGTCTGTGTCAGTTGTCAGGTTTGTGTTATACTTATAGCTGTCTGTGTCAGTTGTCATGAATGTTTGTGTTATCGTTGTCTGTGTCAGTTGTCAGGTTTGTATTGTAGCTATCTGTGTCAGTTGTCAGGTTTGTGCTATAGCTGTCTGTGTCAGTTGTCAAGTTTGTGCTATAGTTGTCTATAGATGTCAGTTGTCATGTTTGTGCTATAGCTGTCTGTGTCAGTTGTCAGGTTTGTGTTGTAGTTGTGTGTGTCAGTTGTCAGGTTTGTGCTATAGCTGTCTGTGTCAGTTGTCAGGTTTGTGCTACAGCTGTCTGTGTCAGTTGTCAGGTTTGTGCTATAGCTGTCTGTGTCAGTTGTCAGGTTTGTGCTATAGCTGTCTATGTCAGTTGTCAGGTTTGTGCTATAGCTGTCTGTGTCAGTTGTCAGGTTTGTGCTATAGCTGTCTGTCAGTTGTCAGGTTTGTGCTATAGCTGTCTGTCAGTTGTCAGGTTTGTGCTATAGCTGTCTATGTCAGTTGTCAGGTTTGTGTTATAGCTGTCTGTGTCAGTTGTCAGGTTTGTGCTGTAGCTGTCTGTGTCAGTTGTCAGGTTTGTGCTGTAGCTGTCTGTGTCAGTTGTCAGGTTTGTACTGTAGCTGTCTGTGTCAGTTGTCAGGTTTGTGCTATAGTTGTCTGTGTCAGTTGTCAGGTTTGTGCTGTAGCTGTCTGTGTCAGTTGTCAGGTTTGTGCTGTAGCTGTCTGTGTCAGTTGTCAGGTTTGTGCTATAGTTGTGTGTCAGTTGTCAGGTTTGTGCTATAGCTGTCTGTGTCAGTTGTCAGGTTTGTGCTATAGTTGTCTATGACAGTTGTCAGGTTTGTAGTGTAGCTGTCTGTGTCAGTTGTCAGGTTTGTGTTATAGCTGTCTGTGTCAGTTGTCAGGTTTGTGCTATAGCTGTCTGTGTCAGTTGTCAGGTTTGTGCTGTAGCTGTCTGTGTCAGTTGTCAGGTTTGTGCTATAGTAGCTGTCTGTGTCAGTTGTCAGGTTTGTGCTATAGCTGTCTGTGTCAGTTGTCAGGTTTGTGCTATAGTTGTCTGTGTCAGTTGTCAGGTTTGTGCTATAGCTGTCTGTCAGTTGTCAGGTTTGTGCTATAGCTGTCTGTGTCAGTTGTCAGGTTTGTGCTGTAGCTGTCTGTGTCAGTTGTCAGGTTTGTGTTATAGCTGTCTGTGTCAGTTGTCAGGTTTGTGTTATAGCTGTCTGTGTCAGTTGTCAGGTTTGTGCTGTAGCTGTCTGTGTCAGTTGTCAGGTTTGTGCTATAGCCGTCTGTCAGTTGTCAGGTTTGTGCTATAGCTGTCTGTGTCAGTTGTCAGGTTTGTGCTATAGTTGTCTGTGTCAGTTGTCAGGTTTGTGCTATAGCTGTCTGTCAGTTGTCAGGTTTGTGCTATAGCTGTCTGTGTCAGTTGTCAGGTTTGTGCTATAGTTGTCTGTGTCAGTTGTCAGGTTTGTGCTGTAGCTGTCTGTGTCAGTTGTCAGGTTTGTGCTATAGCTGTCTGTGTCAGTTGTCAGGTTTGTGCTGTAGCTGTCTGTGTCAGTTGTCATGTTTGCAAGTCTTCCAGAATGAACTGGAACAGTGGAAGTCCAGAGCAGAAAGGGAAAGCCGGCACCATGTGGTTTCCCAAAACAGATAGTAGTGCTGTTTCATTTAGTTGATCAACTACCTGGGATACCTTGTTCATGTTCTGTCTGTCTTTACTTTGTATAGTTTGTGAACATTGTTTGGCCAATGACTGTCTGTCTTTTCTTTGTATAGTTTGTGAACATTGTTTGGCCAGGTCAGTCATTGAAGTGGTCGTTTTCTGGTGGTGACTGTTGCAGATTGATGAACTGCCAGACGGAGCAGTCAAACCTCCCAAGGGCAAATTTCCTATCTTTTTCTATGGCACACATGAGACGTGAGTTCTGTTGTGATAATATGTAGGTCCTGTGTGAAAATAAGGCTCATGTTTCTCCTGTAGATAACACACAATAACACATGTATGCAAGTTGATATCAGTTGTTTAGTGTGTAAAAATGTGGCATACCTCCCATCTACAACACACATGAGACGTGAGTTCTGTTGTGATAATATGTAGGTCTTGTGTGAAAATAAGGCTCATGTTTCTCCTGTAACACACAAAAAGTTGAAAACACATGCAAGTTGATATCAGTTGTTTAGTGTGTGAAAATGAGGCATACCTCCGTCTACAACACACATGAGACGTGAGTTCTGTTGTGATAATATGTAGGTCCTGTGTGAAAATAAGGCTCATGTTTCTCCTGTAGATAACACACAATAACACATGCAAGTTGATATCAGTTGTTTAGTGTGTAAAAATGTGGCATACCTCCCGTCTACAACACACATGAGACGTGAGTTCTGTTGTGATAATATGTAGGTCCTGTGTGAAAATAAGGCTCATGTTTCTCCTGTAACACACAAAAAGTTGAAAACACATGCAAGTTGATATCAGTTGTTTAGTGTGTGAAAATGAAACATACCTCCCGTCTACAACACACATGAGACGTGAGTTCTGTTGTAATAGGCATGTCAGTTGTCATGTGTGCGGATGAGGCTCGTGTTTCTCCTGCAGCACACAAGAAGCGTGCAAGTTAATGTCAGAAATGGGGTCCAGAATAGCTCAGTGGCAGAGTGCCGGACTCGTGATCTTGGTGATCCAGGGGTTGCGGGTTCAAATCTCCGCCGAGCCTTTTCGGTACAGGGGGATTTTTCCCTGGGAGTTAACATTGGTTCTGACTCCCATTTCCCATACACTGTATGATACAGTCCTTCGAATGAGACTATAAGGCAAGGTTCCGTGTGTGAACGCAGGCATATAATCTTGCACACACATAAAATCCCATCACCATCTTTCAGAAGAGAAGGCCATTTTGGTGTGGATGACACATGTATTACACATAGTATGCACCTTCCTCAAGGTTGGAGTATGGCTGCCTTAATTGCGGGATAAGAAACGGTCATACACACAAAACACCACTCCCTTTTTCGGGTAGAGAGTGTTGGCAGGAGCATCAGCCTGCCTGCGCAGGAGAAAAAGAAAAGAACTCTATTTAGTACGCAAAAATGAGGCAAACCTTTTTTTCTACTGCACACATGAAACATGAGTTCCGTTGTAATCAGTATACACGTCATGTGTGAGAGTGAGGCTTATGTTTCTCCTACAACACATTTATAAGAAACATGAAAGTTAAAAATCAGTTATTTAGTGTGTAAAAGTGAGGCTTACCTACCTTCTAGTTCTACAGCACACATGAAATTGTTACGAGCTATGTAGTTTGCATTTAACGTGGTGACAGCCCTGATATGGCCCTTTAGGGTCGGCTGGGCTATAAGCAACATTATCTTATCTTATCTTATGTAGTTTGCAGACTGGAGGGTTCCTTTCTTCTGTGGCTTTGGAAGCAAAGGTCTTATCAGGTGTGAAGTATGTGGGTACAGGGCACACACTTGTACTGCAACACAATAAAATTGGAGTTTATCAGCCCTGTAGGGTGAAGAGAAGAGGCAGCCTTTCCTGTAGCAGCACACACAACCTTGTGAGGTGAGGTACCATCAGTCATGTAGTGTTTCAGTATGAGCCATACACACACAACGTTGTGAGGTGAGGTACCATCAGTCATGTGGTGTTTCACTTTCAGTATGAGCCATGTATACACACACAATGTCGTGAGGTACCATCAGTCATGTGGTGTTTCAGTATGAGCCATGATACACACACAACGTCGTGAGGTACCATCAGTCATGTGGTGTTTCAGTATGAGCCATGTATACACACACAACGTCGTGAGGTGAGGTACCATCAGTCATGCGGTGTTTCAGTATGAGCCATACACACACACAACGTCGTGAGGTACCATCAGTCATGTGGTGTTTCAGTATGAGCCATACACACACAACGTCGTGAGGTGAGGTACCATCAGTCATGTGGTGTTTCAGTATGAGCCATGTATACACACACAACGTCGTGAGGTACCATCAGTCATGCGGTGTTTCAGTATGAGCCATGTATACACACACAACGTCGTGAGGTACCATCAGTCATGTGGTGTTTCAGTATGAGCCATACACACACAACGTCGTGAGGTGAGGTACCATCAGTCATGTGGTGTTTCAGTATGAGCCATGTATACACACACAACGTCGTGAGGTACCGTCAGTCATGTGGTGTTTCAGTATGAGCCATACACACACAACATCGTGAGGTACCATCAGTCATGTAGTGTTTCAGTATGAGCCATACACACACAACGTCGTGAGGTGAGGTACCATCAGTCATGTGGTGTTTCAGTATGAGCCATACACACACAACGTCGTGAGGTGAGGTACCATCAGTCATGTAGTGTTTCAGTATGAGCCATACACACACAACGTCGTGAGGTACCATCAGTCATGCGGTGTTTCAGTATGAGCCATACACACACAATGTCGTGAGGTACCATCAGTCATGTGGTGTTTCAGTATGAGCCATACACACACAACGTCGTGAGGTACCATCAGTCATGTGGTGTTTCAGTATGAGCCATGTATACACACACAACGTCGTGAGATACCATCAGTCATGTGGTGTTTCAGTATGAGCCATACACACACAACGTCATGAGGTGAGGTACCATCAGTCATGTAGTGTTTCAGTATGAGCCATACACACACAACGTCGTGAGGTACTATCAGTTATGTGGTGTTTCAGTATGAGCCATACACACACAACGTCGTGAGGTGAGGTACTATCAGTCATGTAGTGTTTCAGTATGAGCCATACACACACAACGTCGTGAGGTGAGGTACCATCAGTCATGTAGTGTTTCAGTATGAGCCATACACACACAACGTCGTGAGGTACCATCAGTCATGTGGTGTTACAGTATGAGCCATACACACACAACGTCGTGAGGTACTATCAGTCATGTAGTGTTTCAGTATGAGCCATACACACACAACGTCGTGAGGTACTATCAGTCATGTGGTGTTTCAGTATGAGCCATACACACACAACGTCGTGAGGTACCATCAGTCATGTGGTGTTTCAGTATGAGCCATACACACACAACGTCGTGAGGTACCATCAGTCATGTAGTGTTTCAGTATGAGCCATACACACACAACGTCGTGAGGTACTATCAGTCATGTAGTGTTTCAGTATGAGCCATACACACACAACGTCATGAGGTACCATCAGTCATGTGGTGTTTCAGTATGGGCCATAGTTTCTTCTGCAGCACAGAAATGTCAGTTGATTGTTGAATTTTTGACAGAATCAATGTTTTCAAGAAGACTTGATGTTAATTTGAGAATGACAGACTCTTTTTTGCTGGTCTTTCGATGTAAATAGTTTAACCTCTTGTACTCAGTTTCTCTGACTGCAAACTTCCCCTAGATTTTAGATTCTTTTACAGGTTTCAGCCTAAAAAATGGGTATGTGTGATTATTAACTTATGGGGAATGTATGTGAACCGCTAGGAGAAAGAAAATTGGCAGACAGTTTCAGAAGAGCATGCACTTCACTTTGAACTCTATTTTGTCTGTCTTAGAGATATAGGTCATGTCACTGTCACCAAATTGTCACCAGACACGTGAAATTTTATGACGACAATCAAGTTTACAGCATGCAAGCATGCGCAGTCACCATGCTGATGCAGGCTGTTAGTGTAAGATGAAACCTGAGGCCTACCTGACATAAACCATCTGCTGCCTGGCAGTACAGGTCCCACTGGTTGTCCCACCAATGTCATAAAACTTGTCACATGTCACACACAATACTATAAAAGAGGGTCAGGTGCACCCTTTGCAGCTTGTTTTTGTCTTGTATACCTGTTTCTTTCATCAGTAGCAGTCTTAAAAAACAAAGAGGAACAAACAAAACGAAAAAAAACAAGTGGTGTAGCAGTGTCAGGTAACGAGTGAGCCGGCCCAGTGGGTTCCTGAAACGGACGCACCCCTGCCGTGCCGTGTGTCGCGGGCCTCCATTTTGTCTGAAGCGCCGCCAGTCGAACATTGTATTCCGGGTCGCTTTGCACTTCACCGTCTTCTTCAACACTACTACCTACTTCTATATCACTTTCATTCTCCATTTTTCTTTCAAATGTCTCCACTTCTACAATAATTTCATCTAACTCCTTGCGAGTGGTCGACCATCTCGTCGTCGTTCGTAGCAGACGCGAAAGCCGCCATTGTGAAAGTCGGTCAGTTTCCATTCACAAAGTTACTCGCTGCGTTCTGTGTCTATTCTCAATGAACACACACGGTTCCATCACCCAAAAATAGTGCCAACACATGATTGGGCCATGCCTGAGTCTTCCTAGTTACTGTCTGCGACTGTGTGTGTCTACACACGTGATCACTGCGTGATGGAAAATTCCCACAGAGAGGTCCCGGTACGTCCCGGTATGGGAAGAACAGGCGCCCAACGTTCAGTCCCGGATTCTCCCGTTGCGAGTATAAGAGGGTTAAGGACTGGTAGTGAGTTTTAACTTAACATTTTATTTTTCTCACTTTGTTTGTTTGTTTGTTTTTGATAGTGTTTCAGCCATGAAATGGCTTTTGTTGTCTGCAGGGCTTAAAGCAGCATGGTTTGATTTGAAAGTTGAGGTACAGTCATAGCATGGAGTCGATGGAGGTTAAAACAACACAGGTGTTGTTACCTGTGGAGAGTGTGTGAGACACCACATGTTAAGTGAGTGACTCCATACATGTCATGCGTAAGAAATAATACATCACACTTGACACATGGGTTTTGTTCGTCCATACATTGTTTGAACGGTTTAAAATGACATGCAACATTTGGGGGCTGCTTGATAATGTGTTACGCCCATTGATTGTTCTGTCTGTAACATTTTCTTCAAGAAGACCCACCATGGAGAGTGTCAAGATTGGATGTGAGTCACAACAGTAGATTGATGAGGGAATGATTTTTTGTTTTTAATTTTCTATCCCCCTGAGAGTTGAATTGATTATTTATGATTTCCTGTGTAAGATGATTTGAGGTGTTTGCATACTGTTCACTCCAGTCCTGTAACCTGCCAAGTTTTGATGGGGCAGGGCTTGGAAAGAAAGGTGACTTTTGTCTGTACTGATTACTTATTTTTGCAGTGCTTTCCTTGGTCCCAAGGACGTGTACAATTATGAGAAGTGGAAACACAAGTATGGAAAGCCCAACAAACGCTCTGGCTTCAATGAAGGATTGTGGGAAATCGAAAACAACCCCAGCGTCAAGTTTAGAGGACAAGTAAGTACATGTGTGACAGGCAGCTTCTACAGTCTAGGACATGTGTGACAGGCAGCTTCTACTTTGTAGGACATATGTGACAGGCAGCTTCTGCTTTCTAGGACATGTGTGACAGGCAGCTTGTGCTGTCTAGGACATGTATGTGTGACAGGCAGCTTCTACTGTCTAGGACATGTGTGACAGGCAGCTTGTACTGTCTAGGACATGTGTGACAGACAGCTTCTGCTTTCTAGGACATGTGTGACAGGCAGCTTCTAATGTCTAGGACATGTGTGACAGGCAGCTTGTACTTTGTAGGACATGTGTGACAGGCAGCTTCTGCTTTGTAGGACATGTGTGACAGGCAGCTTCTACTTTGTAGGACATGTGTGACAGGCAGCTTCTGCTTTGTAGGACATGTGTGACAGGCAGCTTCTACTTTGTAGGACATGTGTGACAGACAGCTTCTTCTTTGTAGGACATGTGTGACAGGCAGCTTCTACTTTGTAGGACATGTGTGACAGACAGCTTCTGCTTTGTAGGACATGTGTGACAGGCAGCTTCTGCTTTGTAGGACATGTGTGACAGGCAGCTTCTACTGTCTAGGACATGTGTGACAGCTTCTGCTTTGTAGGACATGTGTGACAGACAGCTTGTACTTTGTAGGACATGTGTGACAGACAGCTTCTACTTTGTAGGACATGTGTGACAGACAGCTTCTACTTTCTAGAACATGTGTGACAGGCAGCTTCTACTTTGTAGGACATGTGTGACAGGTAGCTTCTGCTTTGTAGGACATGTGTGACAGGCAGCTTCTACTTTGTAGGACATGTGTGACAGGCAGCCTGTACTGTCTAGGACATGTGTGACAGGCAGCTTGTACTTTGTAGGACATGTGTGACAGCTGACAGGCAGCTTCTACTGTCTAGGACATGTGTAATATACAGCTTCTACTTTGTAGGACAGCAACTGTTCTCAAGTCCCTAGTAAATGTGTGACAGGCAGCTTGTACTTTCTAGGACATGTGTGACAGACAGCTTGTACTTTGTAGGACATGTGTGACAGGCAGCTTGTACTTTCTAGGACATGTGTGACAGGCAGCTTCTGCTGTCTAGGACATGTGTGACAGGCAGTTTCTACTTTGTAGGACATGTGTGACAGGCAGCTTGTACTTTGTAGGACATGTGTGACAGACAGCTTTTACTTTGTAGGACATGTGTGACAGACAGCTTGTACTTTGTAGGACATGTATGACAGACAGCTTGTACTTTGTAGGACATGTGTGACAGACAAGCTTGTACGTACTTTGTAGGACATGTGTGACAGACAGCTTGTACTTTGTAGGACATGTGTGACAGACAGCTTTTACTTTGTAGGACATGTGTGACAGACAGCTTGTACTTTGTAGGACATGTGTGACAGACAGCTTCTACTTTGTAGGACATGTGTGACAGACAGCTTCTTCTAGGACAGCAGCTGTGCTCAAGTCCCTTGGAATTGTGTATACATGTATGTGCATAGCTCAGTCGTGGGCATTCTGCTGACATGGTCTACAGATTGAGGATGGTTATGTAGAAAAGTACAGCTAAAGGGTTTTTCCAGAAACCACCAGACAGGAGATAGAGGTTTGGGTGGTGATCGTTATATAGAGAAGTACAGCTAAAGGGTTTTTCCAGAAACCACCAGATAGGAGATAGAGGTTTGGGTGGTGATCGTTATGTAGAGAAGTACAGTGAAAGGAATTTTCCAGAAACCACCAGACAGGAGATGAGAGGTTTGGGAAGCGAGCCAGCAAACCTCAGTCAGAGATAAAGCCATTTATTTTATGTGCATTTCCAGGTGAAACATGACCACACAAAACAATGACAGCAATTTTGCGTGGATGAAACCACACCTCCAGAAAGGCGGAAACCGGAAATCAACCTTGTTGTTTGTCTGGAGATTCTGAAGTCACGAAATGTCGTGGTAGATTTTTTTTTTTCCCGAACGTTTGTGTAAAACTGCATCCCGATTATTCCATCCGATCCAAGTTTTTCTTTTCCAAACTGATCATTCCTTCACCATTTGGCGGAGAGAATGTGCAAATGCTGTTTGGGCCAGTAGTCAAGGTATGGTTCCTAATTAAGATAAGTCAGCAATCAATGGCAGTGTTCAGAACAAGTTTCATTTTCACATGCCATCACGCAGCAGAACCTTGCTCTGGGTAGAAATCACCTAATCTTACATTAACTGTGGTGAAATAGGTTCCTTCTGACACGAATCACTTTCACACCTGATTCATCAGCATACTTTGGCACAGACTCGTGCTTTCTCGGCGATTCTTTTTTATGCTTCTGGGCATGTTGTCAAATATTTGACATAGCCTGACGTCATTTTGCATGTGGAAGTTGGCAAGAGTTGATGACCTCTATTTGGGCAGGGCACAGAGGAAAGGGCATGGCTGGCAGGGCACACAGGAAAGGGCATGGCTGGCAGGGCACACAGGAAAGGGCATGGCTGGCAGGGCACAGAGGAAAGGGCATGGCTGGCAGGGCACACAGCAAAGGGCATGGCTGGCAGGGCACAGAGGAACTGGCAGGGCACACAGGAAAGGGCATGGCTGGCAGGGCACACAGGAAAGGGCAGGGCACACAGGAAAGGGCATGGCTGGCAGGGCACACAGGAAAGGGCATGGCTGGCAGGGCACAGAGGAAAGGGCATGGCTGGCAGGGCACACAGGAAAGGGCATGGCTGGCAGGGCACAGAGGAACTGGCAGGGCACAGAGGAAAGGGCATGGCTGGCAGGGCACACAGGAAAGGGCATGGCTGGCAGGGCACAGAGGAACTGGCAGGGCACAGAGGAAAGGGCATGGCTGGCAGGGCACACAGGAAAGGGCATGGCTGGCAGGGCACAGAGGAACTGGCAGGGCACAGAGGAAAGGGCATGGCTGGCAGGGCACACAGGAAAGGGCATGGCTGGCAGGGCACAGAGGAACTGGCAGGGCACAGAGGAACTGGCAGGGCACAGAGGAAAGGGCATGGCTGGCAGGGCACAGAGGAACTGGCAGGGCACAGAGGAAAGGGCATGGCTGGCAGGGCACAGAGGAACTGGCAGGGCACAGAGGAAAGGGCATGGCTGGCAGGGCACAGAGGAACTGGCAGGGCACAGAGGAAAGGGCATGGCTGGCAGGGCACAGAGGAAAGGGCATGGCTGGCAGGGCACACAGGAACTGGCAGGGCACAGAGGAAAGGGCATGGCTGGCAGGGCACACAGGAAAGGGCAGGGCACAGAGGAACTGGCAGGGCACAGAGGAACTGGCAGGGCACACAGGAAAGGGCATGGCTGGCAGGGCACAGAGGAACTGGCAGGGCACAGAGGAACTGGCAGGGCACACAGGAAAGGGCATGGCTGGCAGGGCACAGAGCAAAGGGCATGGCTGGCAGGGCACACAGCAAAGGGCATGGCTGGCAGGGCACAGAGGAAAGGGCATGGCTGGCAGGGCACAGAGGAACTGGCAGGGCACAGAGGAAAGGGCATGGCTGGCAGGGCACAGAGGAAAGGGCATGGCTGGCAGGGCACAGAGGAACTGGCAGGGCACACAGCAAAGGGCATGGCTGGCAGGGCACAGAGGAAAGGGCATGGCTGGCAGGGCACACAGGAACTGGCAGGGCACAGAGGAAAGGGCATGGCTGGCAGGGCACAGAGGAACTCGCAGGGCACACAGGAAAGGGCATGGCTGGCAGGGCACACAGCAAAGGGCATGGCTGGCAGGGCACAGAGGAAAGGGCATGGCTGGCAGGGCACAGAGGAACTGGCAGGGCACACAGGAAAGGGCATGGCTGGCAGGGCACACAGCAAAGGGCATGGCTGGCAGGGCACAGAGGAAAGGGCATGGCTGGCAGGGCACAGAGGAACTGGCAGGGCACACAGGAAAGGGCATGGCTGGCAGGGCACACAGCAAAGGGCATGGCTGGCAGGGCACAGAGGAAAGGGCATGGCTGGCTGCCCCTGTCCAGTGATAGCCGTCAGTCTCTGTTCTTATCAAGCACGTTTAGCCCTGATAATGCACATGAATAATATACACAGGGTGTGTATTCTGAGGTTCTGTTCTTATCAAGCACGTTTAGCCCTGATAATGCACATGAATAATATACACAGGGAGTGTATTCTGAGGTTCTGTTCTTCTTGTATTACTTGCTTCTTCTTTTGAGTGAGCAAACTTTGGATAGTTATTTGTTTATAAGGGTGACATTCTAAGGACTGTGTTACCATTAACATGGTGCTGAGGGAAGGGACGTCTCTAACTCTAAGTATGTTGATTATGTTTCCACTCATTCAATGTCATTGGAAGGGATGTCTCTAAGTATGTTGATTGTGTTTCCACTCATTCAGTGTGGTTGGAAGGGATGTCTCTAACTCTAAGTATGTTGATTGTGTTTCCACTCATTCAGTGTGGTTGGAAGGGATGTCTCTAAGTATGTTGATTGTGTTTCCACTCATTCAGTGTCGTTGGAAGGGATTGGAAGGGATGTCAGGATGTACAATTTGTCGCTATCACTGACGTAGCATTGTGGGAGTGTTTGTGTAAACTTCTGTACGTTAAATGTGCCGCTATTGGCAGATGGAGGAGAGTGACTCGGCAACTGGTGAGAGGAGGAACCAGTGGCGGAGCCCATGGAGGAGGAGCAACAGCCACCTTCACCGGAAGAAAATGAGGAAGAGGAAGAGGAGGAGGAGGAGGAGAAGCCCAAGGCCAAAGCGGTAACTCATCAGTCTCATCCATCTCCCCCCCCCCCGCCCCCATCTTCCCCACTGAGACTTTGCACATGGGCCACTCCTTTTACACCCATTCTTACCTGTTAAAAGGTGAAGAAGCTCCGTGGTGCATTCCATGTCATGTACCACTCACAGTGAAACATGTTCTGTTTGCGTGTTGGGACTTGAATGATGTGAGACATAAACACTTTACAGCAGACTCCATGAAAACCTTGTTCAGAGATTCTCACCTGATGTGACATTTGAGTTTCTGTAAGTGACCCGCAATTTTCATCTGATCTAATAATTTACAGAAGAAAGATTTTTAATGAAATTTCCGGAGTGGTTTCAGGTGTATTTTGAAGGGTTGTGAGAGTGAGCTTGACTTGTTTGTTTGTTTGTTTTTTAATGACTAGTGGGTTGACTTCAACCTTGTGACAGACAGCCCTGATATGGCCCTTTGCAGTCGGCTAGGCTATAAGTAACATTATCTCTGTCACTGTTTTTTTCCCATTCCTTTCTCAAACGACAAAGAAGCTGACTTGGTGTGTTATACCCAATCTGCTGAGGCTGTGCTCCCGATGAATTACATGATGGAGAGGTTTATGTGGTGTAAATAATGATTAGAACAGACAGGACAATGGTCAGTGGATTACATGATTACATGAGGACGAAGAGAAGGACCTGAAGCGTGTCATTGGAATGTTGATCCAGTGTGGACAAAGAGGACGAAGAGAAGGACCTGAAGCGTGTCATTGGAATGTTGATCCAGTGTGGACAAAGAGGACGAAGAGAAGGACCTGAAGCGTGTCATTGGAATGTTGATCCAGTGTGGACAAAGAGAAGGACCTGAAGCGTGTCATTGGAATGTTGATCCAGTGTGGACAAAGAGGACGAAGAGAAGGACCTGAAGCGTGTCATTGGAATGTTGATCCAGTGTGGACAAAGAGAAGGACCTGAAGCGTGTCATTGGAATGTTGATCCAGTGTGGACAAAGAGGACGAAGAGAAGGACCTGAAGCGTGTCATTGGAATGTTGATCCAGTGTGGACAAAGAGGACAAAGAGAAGGACCTGAAGCATGTCATTGGAATGTTGATCCAGTGTGGACAAAGAGGACGAAGAGAAGGACCTGAAGCGTGTCATTGGAATGTTGATCCAGTGTGGACAAAGAGGACGAAGAGAAGGACCTGAAGCGTGTCATTGGAATGTTGATCCAGTGTGGACAAAGAGGACAAAGAGAAGGACATGATAAGATAAGATAATGTTGCTTATAGCCCAGCCGACCGCAAAGGGCCACATCAGGGCTGTGTTTGGACCAAGAGGAGGAAGAGAAGGACATGAAGTGTGTCATTGGAATGTTGATCCAGTTTGGATGTGTGTAGATCTGTGTGCATGGATGGAGGTGACAGGTGCCTGCTGTGAAGTATATCTGTGTGCATGGATTGAGGTGACAGGTGCCTGCTGTGAAGTATATCTGTGTGCATGGATGGAGGTGACAGGTGCCTGCTGTGAAGTATATCTGTGTGCATGGATGGAGGTGACAGGTGCCTGCTGTGAAGTATATCTGTGTGCATGGATGGAGGTGACAGGTGCCTGCTGTGAAGTGTGTATATCTGTGTGCATGGATGGTGGTGACAGGTGCCTGCTGTGAAGTGTGTATATCTGTATGCATGGATGGAGGTGACAGGTGCCTGCTGTGAAGTGTGTATATCTGTGTGCGTGGATGGAGGTGACAGGTGCCTGCTGTGAAGTGTGTAGATCTGTATGCATGGATGGAGGTGACAGGTGCCTGCTGTGAAGTGTGTATATCTGTGTGCATGGATGGAGGTGACAGGTGCCTGCTGTGAAGTGTGTATATCTGTGTGCATGGATGGAGGTGACAGGTGCCTGCTGTGAAGTGTGTATATCTGTGTGCATGGATGGAGGTGACAGGTGCCTGCTGTGAAGTGTGTATATCTGTGTGCATGGATGGAGGTGACAGGTGCCTGCTGTGAAGTATATCTGTGTGTGTGGATGGAGGTGACAGGTGCCTGCTGTGAAGTATATCTGTGTGCATGGATGGAGGTGACAGGTGCCTGCTGTGAAGTGTGTATATCTGTGTGCATGGATGGAGGTGACAGGTGCCTGCTGTGAAGTGTGTATATCTGTGTGCATGGATGGAGGTGACAGGTGCCTGCTGTGAAGTGTGTATATCTGTGTGCATGGATGGAGGTGACAGGTGCCTGCTGTGAAGTGTGTATATCTGTGTGCGTGGATGGAGGTGACAGGTGCCTGCTGTGAAGTGTGTATATCTGTGTGCGTGGATGGAGGTGACAGGTGCCTGCTGTGAAGTGTGTATATCTGTGTGCATGGATGGAGGTGACAGGTGCCTGCTGTGAAGTGTGTATATCTGTGTGCGTGGATGGAGGTGACAGGTGCCTGCTGTGAAGTGTGTATATCTGTGTGCGTGGATGGAGGTGACAGGTGCCTGCTGTGAAGTGTGTAGATCTGTATGCATGGATGGAGGTGACAGGTGCCTGCTGTGAAGTGTGTATATCTGTGTGCATGGATGGAGGTGACAGGTGCCTGCTGTGAAGTGTGTATATCTGTGTGCATGGATGGAGGTGACAGGTGCCTGCTGTGAAGTGTGTATATCTGTGTGCGTGGATGGAGGTGACAGGTGCCTGCTGTGAAGTGTGTAGATCTGTATGCATGGATGGAGGTGACAGGTGCCTGCTGTGAAGTGTGACCCTGACTAGCTGATGATCTTGTCTTCCTCAGGCCCAGAAACGCAAGAGAGCCAACAGTGTTGGAGCCGTGAGTACCCTTTTTTTCCCTTTTTTTCCTTTTTATTTGCTGTTCCATCTTATGTGCCACCTCAGTGGCATCACACCCAGGCTGCTCACTCCAGCGCCCCGTCCACAGCCACAGATCGGCCTGGCCCGCTGCACCCCCAGCCCCGGCAATCCGCAGGGAGCAGCCAGTATCATGTCGTCAAGAGGCAACCCACCGGAGGAGACACCGCATTACTGCCGAGTCATTTCGGTGGTGTTCAGTGGTGTCTGTGCTGATCCAACAAACGCAGGACACCACCTACTGATGACAAGAACTATCTGATCACAGAGCCGGCGTGAGAGAGCTCTCCTACCGGAGGGCGCCACCATGTCCATCCAGTGACAGCCCCCCCCCCTTCATGAATTTGCCGATATCGGTGACCCCAACAGACTTCAACTACTGTCTGTGTGGTTCAGGACATGCACTGTCTGTGTGGTTCAGGACATGCACTTTGGCCAGCAGTCTCCCCTCTCCTTTCCTTCCCAAGTCCCCACAACGCCCACCCCTTTGTTCCAATGTGTTTTGAACACTGGGGATAGACTGGAGTGAGGATGTCATCGTCACCACAGTTTTGGTTGGTTTTTGTTTTGTGTTTGAGTGTTTGTGTGTGTGTGTGTTTGTTTTTTCTTCAACCTGTCATCTTTCTTCTTGGTTTGGCAGAAACAACACCTTGTTGGATCTGCGTCGTGCTCCATGTGCATTTGGCGCACTGGAGCTTGCTTCTTTGTCATGTCACCTGAAATTAAGTGATGATACTCTAGCATAGTGACAGTGGCCGTGGTATAGTGATTATCACTATAGTGTCTTGGTGATGAAAGTCTAGCTCAGTGACAGTGGCCGTGGTATAGTGATGATGATCACTGTAGTGTTTTGGTGATGATAGTCTAGCACATTGACAGTGGCCAGATAGTGATGATCACTATAGTGTTTTGGTGATGATATCTAGCACATTGACATGGCCATGGTATATGATGATCACTATAGTGTTTTGGTGATGATATCTAGCACATGACATGCCATGTAGTGATGACACTTGGTATTGTGTGAATGGTGACAGGCCAGGTATAGTGTGACACGTGTTTTGTGAAGTCTGCAAGTGACAGTCGTGTTGTGAGTCTGTTGGTAGGGTACAGTGAGATGCTTGTCTCATGGTGCAATCCTACTCTGACATGTGGGGCGCATGGTGACTTGTGTCATTTGTATGTTTGTACATTAAGTTGACAGTTGTCGTAGTACATGTCAGTTGTGACATGTTAGTGGCATGTGTGGTTTGATGCATGTGACAGTTGACTGTAGCATGATAGTGTGATTACATTTTTTATGCAGTGTACAGTGTATGAGTGTAAGTTTGGTGTAGTGACATGTGGTGTAAGTGGTGACAGTGTTGGTGATATGTGGACATGATGATGGTGTTGACATAGTGTTGGTGAGATAGTAGACTTGACAGTGGCCATGGTATAGTGTGATCATGTGTTTGTGATGATAGTTAGCCATGATGCATGGTATAGTGATGATCACAGTGTTTTGGTGATGAAGTTTGCACATTGACAGTGGCCATGGTATGGATGATCATATGAGTGTGGTGGACAATGAGTGGTGGTAGTGATGATCATATAGGTTTGGTGATGTAGTCTGCACATGACAGTGCAGGTATAGTGATGATACATGTGTTTGGTGATGATAGTTAGATTGACAGTGTGGTGTATGTGTATGTACAGTGTTTGGTGATGGTTGACATACAGTGGCCATGGTGTAGTGTGACATGTAGTGTTGGTGTGAAGTTAGAGTGACAGTGTTTGGATGATCAGTGTGCTTTGGTGATGGTACAGTGTTGGTAAGTGTGACAGTGTTGTGATAGGGTACAGTTGAGGGTAGTGGTGACAGTGGCATGGTGTAGTGTGTGACAGTGTGATGTAGTGGTGACAGTGTTGTGCAGTGGTGACAGTGTTGGTGAGTGGTGACAGTGTTGAATGTGCAGTGGTGACAGTGTGGTGTAGTGGTGACAGTGTTGATGAGTGGTGACAGTGTTGGTGTAGTGGTGACATTGTGTAGTGGTGACATGTGTGTAGGACAGTGTTGGTGTAGTGGTGACAGTGTTGATGTAGTGGTGACAGTGTTGGTGAGTGGTGACAGTGTTGGTGAGTGGTGACAGTGTTGAGTGCAGTGGTGACAGTGTGTGGTGACAGTGTGGTGTAGTGGTGACAGTGTTGATGTAGTGGTGACAGTGTTGTGTAGTGGTGACAGTTGTGTGGACGGCATGGTGTAGTGGTGACAGTGTGATGGGTACGTGTGTGATACAGTTGTTAGTGGTGACAGGTGGTGTGTGACAGATGGTTTGATGCAGTGGTGACAGTGTTGGTGTAGTGGTGACAGTGTTAGATGTACATGTTCAGTGTGACAGTGTGTGTAGTGGTGACAGTGTTGGGTAGTGTGACAGTTGTGGTGACAGTGTTGTAGGGGTGACGTGTATGTGGTGACAGTATGTTGGTGCAGTGGATGTGGGGACAGTGTGGTGTAGTGGTGACAGTGTATGCGTGTGACAGTGTGATGCAGTGGTGACAGTGTTGGTAGTGGTGAAGTGTGTGTAGTGGTGACAGTGTTGGTGTAGTGGTGACATGTTGATGCAGTGGTGACAGTGGTGGTGTAGTGGTGACAGTGGCCATGGTGTAGTGGTGACAGTGTTGGTGTAGTGGTGACAGTGTTTGTAGGTGACAGTTGGTAGTGGACAGTGTTGATTGTGACAGTGTTAATGTAGTGGTGACAGTGTTGATGCAGTGGTGACAGTGGGTATGGTGTTGTAGTGGTGACAGTGTTGTGCAGTGGTGACAGTGTTATGCAGGGTGTTGGTGACAGTGTGTTGGTGAAGTGTGTGTAGTGGTGACAGTGTTGGTGCAGTGGTAACAGGTTGTGTTGGCAGGTCATGGTAGTGGTGAGTGGCAGTGGTGACAGTGTGGTGAAGTGTGGGTGACAGGGGTATGGTGACAGTGTTGGTGTAGTGGTGACAGTGTTGATGCAGTGGACAGTGTGGTATAGTCAGTGTTGGTGTAGTGGTGACAGTGTGATGTAGTGTGACAGTGTTATGCTGGGACAGTGTTATGGTGTAGTGTGGGTGACAGTGTTGGTGTAGTGGTGACAGTGTTGATGTGACAGTGTTGTGATGTGACAATGTTGATGCAGTGGGTGTTGGTGTATGGCAGTGTGACAGTACAGTGTTGGTGTAGTGGTGACAGTGTTGGTGCAGTGGTGACAGTGTAGTGCAGTGGGTGTAGTGGTGCAGTGTTGGTGAGTGTGACAGTGTTGGTGTAGTGGTGACAGTGTGGGGGGAAGTGCCATGGTAGTGGTGACAGTGTTGGTGTGTGACAGTTGATGATGGTGACAGTGTGATGCAGGGGTGACAGTGTTGTGTATGTGACAGTGTTGATGTAGTGGTGACAGTGATGGTGTAGTGGTGACAGTGTGTAGTGGTGACAGGTGGATGGTGACAGTGTTGGGTGTAAATGGTGAGGTGACAGTGTTGGTGAGTGGACAGGTTGTGTAGTGTGACGTGTGAGTGGTGACAGTGTTATGTAGTGGTGACATGTGATGTAGTGTGACATGCTGGTGAGACAGTGTTGTGCAGTGGTGACAGTGTTGATGGTGGTGCAGTTGGTGTGGTGACAGTGTTGTAGTGTGACAGTGGCCATGGTGTAGTGTGAAGTGTGGTGTAGTGGACAGTGTTGATGCAGTGGTGACAGTGTTGGTGTAGTGTGTTTAGTGGTGACAGTGTGTGCAGTGGTGACAGTGTTGCGTGGTGTAGTGGTGACAGTGTTGGTGTAGTGGTGACAGTGTTGGATGTCAGTGTGTGATGTACAGTGTTGGTGTAGGTGACGTGTTTGACAGTGTCATGGTGTAGTGTACGGTTGGTGATTGACAGTGTGGTGACAGTGTTGTCATGTGACAGTGTTGGTGTAGTGGTGACAGTGTTGGTGTAGTGGTGACAGTGTTGATAGTGTACAGTGTGTAGTGGACAGTGTTGGTGTAGTGGTGACAGTGTTGATGTAGTGGTGACAGTGTTGATGCAGTGTGACAGTGTTGTGATCGAAGTGTTGAGTAGTGGTACATGTTGGTGTAGTGTGACAGTGTTATGCAGGTGACATGTTGTGTAGTGACAGTGTTGTGTGTGGTGACATGTGAGTATGGTGACATGTTGTGCAGTGGTGACAGTGTTGGTGTAGTGGTGACAGTGTTGTGCAGTGGTGTGTACAGTGGGTTAGTGTGCAGTGTTGTGTAGTGGTGACAGTGTTGGGTGCAGTGGTGACAGTGTGTGAGGTGACAGTGTTGGATGGCATGCAGTTGGGTGACAGTGTTGGTGTGGTGACGTGTTGTGCAGTGGTGACAGTGTTGATGCAGTGGTGACAGTGTTGGTGTAGTGTGACAGTGTTGATGTAGTGGTGACAGTGCCAGTGTATGGATGTGAGTGGTGACAGTGTGTGTGATTGGTAGTGGTGACAGTGTTGGTGCAGGGGTGACAGTGTTGGTGTAGTGGTGACAGTGTTGGTGCAGTGGTGACAGTGTTGTGAGTGGTGACAGTGTTGATGTTGACAGTGTTAATGTAGTGTGACAGTGTTGATGTAGTGGTGACAGTGCCATGGTGTAGTGGTGACAGTGTTGATGCAGTGTGACAGTGTTGATGCAGTGTGACAGTGTTGGTTGTGTGACAGTGTTTGTGTAGTGGTGACAGTGTTGTGTAGTGGTGACAGTTTGATGCAGTGGTGACAGTGCAGGTGTATGTGACAGTGTTGATGTAGTGGTGACAGTGTTGTGTAGTGGTGACAGTGTTATGAGTGGTGACAGTGTTGGTGTAGTGGTGACAGTGTTGAGTGGTGGTGACAGTGTTGGTGTAGTGTGACAGTGTGTGATGTGTGGACAGTGTTGGTGTAGTGGTGACAGAGTTGGTGTAGTGGTGACAGTGTTATGTGGGACAGTGTTAATGTAGTGTACAGTGTTGATGCAGTGGTGACAGTGTGGTAGTGTGTTGTAGTGGTGACAGTGTTGTGCAGTGGTGACAGTGTTAGTGCAGTGGTGTTGTAGTGGTGACAGTGTTGTGTAGTGGTGACAGTGTTGGTGTAGTGGTGACAGTGTTGGTGTAGTGGAACAGTGTGGTGTAGTGGTACATGTTGATGTAGTGTGACAGTGTCCATGGTGTAGTGGTGACAGTGTTGGTGCAGTGGTGACATGTTGGTGTAGTGTGACAGTGTTGATGCAGTGGTGACAGTGTTGTGTAGTGGTGACAGTGTTGGTGTAGTGGTGACAGTGTTGATGCATGGTGACAGTGTTTAGTGTGACAGTGTTGGTGTAGTGGTGACAGTGTTGTGTAGTGTGACATGTTGATGCAGTGGTGACAGTGTTGATGCAGTGGTGACAGTGTTGATGTAGTGGTGACAGTGTTGTGTAGTGGTGACAGTGTTGGTGCAGTGGTGACAGTGTTGGTGTGTACAGGTTGATGCAGTGGTGACAGTGTTGATGTAGTGGTGACAGTGTTGATGCAGTGGTGACAGTGTTGGTGTATGGTGACAGTGCCATGGTTAGTGGTGACAGTGTTGGTGCAGTGGTGACAGTGTTGGTGAGTGGTGACAGTGTTGGTGCAGTGGTGACAGTGTTGGTGTAGTGGTGACAGTTGTGTGGTGACAGTGTGTGGTAGAGGTGACAGTGTTGGTGTAGTGGTGACAGTGGCCATGGTGTAGTGGTGACAGTGTTGGTGCAGTGGTGACAGTGTTGGTGTAGTGGTGACAGTGTTGGTGCAGTGGTGACAGTGTTGGTGTAGTGGTGACAGTGTTGGTGTTGGTGTAGTGGTGACAGTGTTGGTGTAGTGGTGACAGTGTTGGTGTAGTGGTGACGGTGTTGATGTAGTGGTGACAGTGTTGGTGCAGTGGAGACAGTGTTGGTGCAGTGGTGACAGTGGTGGTGCAGTGGTGACAGTGTTGGTGTAGTGGTGACCTACGCACTGTGCAGAAGCCGGCGGCCAAACGAGCCAGGAAAGGGTCCAGAGCATCAACCGCCACCAAAGATGACGCCAGCGACGAGGAAGACGAGGACTTTGACGAAGGACCCCTCCACCCAGCGATGACTCCAATGATGAGGTGGGTCATTCTGGGCAAGGGCTAGAACACTGTCCCACCGGTTTTAAGGTGAAGCGTAAAGGACACTTTCAGTAGAGGGGATGTCGGGTGCTGACATGTGTGTGGGTGTGTCAGCACCGCGGCAGTAGTGAAGGGAGTGGGCAGTACTGAAGGCACTGGATGAGTGTGTTCTTCTCATGACACTGTGGCCGGCTTAGTGCAGAGACGTGTGTAGAATTGTTTCTGTCGTTCATGTTTCATGACACTGTGGCAGGCTTAGTGCAGAGACGTGTGTAGAATTGTTTCTGTCGTTCATGATGTTTCATGACACTGTGGCAGGCTTAGTGCAGAGACGTGTGTAGAATTGTTTCTGTCGTTCATGATGTTTCATGACACTGTGGCCGGCTTAGTGCAGAGACGTGTGTAGAATTGTTTCTGTCGTTCATGATGTTTTATGACACTGTGGCAGGCTTAGTGCAGAGACGTGTGTAGAATTGTTTCTGTCGTTCATGTTTCATGACACTGTGGCAGGCTTAGTGCAGAGACGTGTGTAGAATTGTTTCTGTCGTTCATGATGTTTCATGACACTGTGGCAGGCTTAGTGCAGAGACGTGTGTAGAATTGTTTCTGTCGTTCATGATGTTTTATGACACTGTGGCAGGCTTAGTGCAGAGACGTGTGTAGAATTGTTTCTGTCGTTCATGATGTTTCATGACACTGTGGCAGGCTTAGTGCAGAGACGTGTGTAGAATTGTTTCTGTCGTTCATGATGTTTTATGACACTGTGGCAGGCTTAGTGCAGAGACGTGTGTAGAATTGTTTCTGTCGTTCATGTTTCCTGACATTGGTATCAAACTGACTGGATCTGCGCAGTTGTGACTAGAGCCAGCGATTGTATTTGTCAGTCAAACTGCCCTCTTGCTTCGTTCAACAGAATTGACCAGGATGGTTTAAAGAAAGTGGGGAACTCTTGTTTCAGTCAAGATTAGAAAGGGGAAAAAAAAAGAAAGGAGGGGCAAAGAATTAGGAAGTAGGGAAAAAAAAAAAAAAAAAAAAGAAAGTGGAAGGGAAAATAGGAAGAGGCAGCAGGAAACGAGTAACAAATAAAACCATTCCAAAAAAGAAAAAGGGGGGGGGGGGGGGGGGGGGGGGGGGGGGGGTGATTGGAAGAGTTAGGGGATTGGAGCGAGAGGAAGAAATATTTGAATGGGAGAGAATAAGAGGTAAGTAAGAGAAAGGAGCAGAAAAATTTGAAAGGAGAAGTAAAAAAAAAGAAAAAGCAGAAGAGGTTGAGGAAGGGGGGGAGGGGTGGGGGGGCTAAGAAATCGAAAAAAAGAAAGAAAGGGGAAGAAAGTAAAAAGAGGAAAGGGGAAAGGGAGGGGGGGGGGGGGGGGGGAAGAGTAACCAGAAAAAACATTATAAAGGGAAAGAAAGAAACAAGAGTTAGGAGGGAGTTGAAAGGGTTAGAGGAACTGTAAAGCCATGACATAGGAACTGACAGAGTGTTGGTTTGCTGGTTCCAGAACTTTGAGATAGAAATAGACAGCTCCAAGAAGAAGAAAAAGCAAGGCGCCAAGGGAGGAGGAGGTCGAGGGAGGAAAGCATCGAAGAAGGCAGCGTCTTCCGGCAGCGAGGACGAAGGGGAGGAGGAGAGCGAGGAGGAGGAGGAGGAGGAAGAGGAGAAGAAGCCGGCCAAGAAGGGTCGCGCCCAATCCAAAACTCCAGCAAAACGCACGCCCAAAACCCCGGCCTCTGGAGCCAAGAGAGAGTAGGTGGCATGGACGGATGCAGTCTGATGTTGGAGTTAGTTCCCTTGCTTTCCGCACCCACTGGCCTTCCATGTGTCTTCTTTCATCAAAGATTGAAGTGAATCAAATCAGGAAACATACAAAATAGCTCCATGCTGAATTTAGTATTGTTGATTTATTCTGACCTTAGTAGATGACAAAGGGAGGGGGATGTTGTTGGGGAATTATCCAGTGCATGTTGAGTAGGGATTGTTTGCTGCAGGACTGGCCACTTTGGGAGTAGAGCGTGTAGCAGTTTTACGCATGATACACTGAATACCTTCAGTTCCACAATGTGCACCGAATGGAAGTGCTGTGCCAAAATGTCACTTATTTACTGATTTGTTTACATTGTAACCTGTGTATTGTAGTTGATAATGTCTTTGTGTGTCTGTGTGTGTCTGTGTGTGTTGTGTGTCTGTGTGTGTGTGTGTGTGTGTGTGTGTGTGTGTGTGTGTGTGTGTATGTGTGTGGTGTTGTGTGTGTGTGTGTGTGTGTGTGTGGTTGTGTGTGTGTGGTTGTGATCATAGAAAGACCTTCAGTGACACTGTTACATTGGGCTGTGGTGATGATGGCTGTGAGTTGTACCCAGGTGTGGGGTTGGATCTTTATGGGTTGGACCCCGTTCTGCCCTCCAAACAGTGAAAGGGTTCCTGATTCAATTCAGGGAAGGTCAGATGTTGTAATAGCATGGGTGCTTCTGTGCCGGTTACGTGCCAGAATGCCGGTTTTCAATAATGGCTGCTGCCGGCGATACTGTTTTTTTTTTAAATCTGAGGAGCAACGGATTTTCAAGGAATGGTTTAAATCAGACTATAGGTTTGAATTCCTATCCTAGTTTTCAATGCGCTCTGTTCTCACTCTTCCGTGCTGGAGGTACAAAGCGCTCCACTTCCCTCAGGTCGACTTGACACCACAGACAGACACACACCTGTGGAAGCCGATGCTCAGCACGTTAGCATGATAGCAGAACAGTTGTTGTAATGCTGTTTTCGACAAAGGCGCCGTCTCAAGACCAGAGAGGCAAAAAAAGGCAAACTGGATGGTGTTGGGAATGGCCGATGGAACAGGATCCAAACGGCGAAGCCTGTGGCCTGTGGCCACAGAACGTGGACATGCCAGGGGTGGCTCTCTGTTCCGTTTGTTTGAACACTTGACACTTCCTCAGATTTCAAATGGTGACAGCAAAGTTTTACAGTGGCTTCTTTCCTCTTGTGTGGTGATTTCAAACTGCATGCCAAGACTTCATCTGTAGAGTAGCTGTATTGTGGCTTCTTTCCTCTGGTGTGGTGATTTCAAACTGCATGCCAAGACTTCATCTGTAGAGTAGGTGTATTGTGGCTTCTTTTATGATGTATGCCTGCGGCCGTCTGCCAAACATACATTCATGTAGTAACTCTAGTTCTCAGCAACTTCAAAGCCAGGAGTATAGCCAGGGGTGGGAATTCTCCTCGGATCCGCGGAATTCCGCGGTAGAAGCAAAAGATTTCCTCGGATTTGAAATGTTATTTCCTCGGAAAATGAAATTCGCGGAGATAGGGCCTACCTCTTGTTCGGTTATGGTCGATTTCGGTAATCAGATGGCCTGTCTAGCAGGATACAGTAGGCCTATATCCGGCACTAAGAACTGTGGGATACATTCAAAAATGGCGTACCGACGAGACATCGTAAAGCGCGGGCTTCAGAAATTTGACGAAAGCAACATAAAAAATCCATGGAGATGGGAGTGGATGGAGAAGACAGCAGACAACGAAAGGCTGTGTACATTCATGAGAAAAATTCTGGCTCCTGGACTCGCTTTTTGTTCTCTGTGTGAAAAAGAAGTCAACTACTCCAGTCGTGGGCTTGTTGCATCCATTTCAATGTTCTTTTTTTCGAAGTAGGGTGAGTATTTTTGTAATGTTTGCATGTGATCTATAGATGAAACCGTGCCCAAAAAAAAACATATTTTATGCTCTCTGAATGTTTCATTTATTTGCCCAAAATACACCAGATTGCACAGATATGCATCCTTAAGAAAAACATTTTTTCCGGGGGGCATGCCCCGGACCCCCCTAGATTTCCTCTTTTTTGTCTGTTACCAGTTCCCACCCCTGATAGCTCGTAGTAACTTCAGAGGACAATGTTGAGTACCTCTTCACTTCAGAATACAGTCTATAGCATATGGGAGATGAAAGAGTATCACACAGATAAAGGTTGAAACAAAAAATGAGTGAAAAAAGTGATCTTTGATTAAAAAAAAAAAAAAATTTTCAGGAAAGTTCATTTTAGTTGTGTTTTATGAACTTTTAGCTTTAGTTTCAGGCCTAATTTTCCACTTGACATGCAACAAGAGCCTTTCATTTGTCTTCTAAAATGCGTTCTTCTTTCAGCTTCAGGGGGGCAAGGCCTCCCTGACCCCCCAGCAGGGTTGCTGCCCCTGTACCCAGCGGGGATCTGGGCGGTCCCTGGATCCCTGCCTTTGAGCTTTTTTACAAATCGACTGAGAGCACCCATGTAAATAGTTGCACAAGTAAAGTGCGAAGAAATGCGAGCTTTGGCTTTGTTTTCCATTGTGGCTGTGATATGTATCCTCATGTGATATATAAGTGGAAATCGTCTTTGTCCTTGTTTTTTTTTTTTTTGTTTTTAAAGAAGTGTGACTCGGAAAGATGTAGACTAGGGTAGGCGTCTCTGTACTTAGTGTGCTTTAACATGTGACTTTACCGTGTCTTCTCCCTGCCAAGCGCTGACCAGTCTAATTTGCTTCCATTAATACAGGTGGAGGTCGCAAGTCGGGTGGAGGTGGTGGTCGTAAGGCCAAAGTGACGTCGACCATTTCAGACGACAGCTTGAGTTCCCTGAGTGACGATGACGACAGGTGAAGAAGGGGGTGTGCCTGGTGTATGTGTGTGTGTTACATAGAGTTATCAGTATCGGTGAATATGTATGTGTGTGTTGCATAGAGTTATCAGTATCAGTGGATGTGTATGTGTGTGTTGCATAGAGTTATCAGTATCAGTGGATGTGTATGTGTGTGTGTTACATAGAGTTATCAGTATCAGTGAATACGTGTGTGTGTGTGTGTGTTGCATAGAGTTATCAGTATCAGTGAATGTGTATGTGTGTGTTGCATAGAGTTATCAGTATCAGTGGATGTATATGTGTGTGTTACATAGAGTTATCAGTATCAGTGAATGTGTATGTGTGTTACATTATGTAACACACACATACACATTCACTGATACTGATAACTCTGTGTAACATAGAGTTATCAGTATCAGTGGATGTGTGTGTGTGTTACATAGAGTTACCAGTATTAGTGGATGTGTATGTGTGTGTGTTACGTAGAGTTATCAGTATCGGTGAATGTGTATGTTTGTGTTACATAGAGTTATC
>CM031624.1:59629796-59682296 GCA_018398815.1 Conus ventricosus | reverse complement strand
CAGAGAAGAAAAGGACAGGCTGAAGGACAAGGGGAAGGAGGAGAAGGTCAAGGAGGAAAAGGTCAAGGAAAAGGAAAAAGTGAAGGAGGAAAAGAAAGTGAAAGACAAAGAAAAGGTAAGAGAAGAGAAAGACAAACCGAAAGAAAAGCCAAAGAGGAGAAAGACAAAAGCCGAGACAGAACAAGAGAGCGAGAAAAACACAAGGAGAAGAGCAAGGAGAAAAACGAGGAGAAGAAAGACAGCAAGCCCAAACCCACGGAGACGCCCAAACCGGAGAAGAAGAAGAGGAAAATCCTCTCCAGCGACGAGGAATCGGACGACAATCCATCCCCAGCGGTGAAGAACGAGGACAAGGGGAGTGAGGGGAAGAGGATAAAGAAAGAGGAGGGGGAGGAGGAGGGGGCAGGCAGTGCCCTGCTGGAGGAGAGGGAGGGGACCAGCTCTCAGAAAGGCAGCAGCATCAAGGTGGAAGTGGACAACACTGAGGTAAGCACCATTGCTGTGTCACTGTCGCTGGTGTTTTAGTGTTGAGTGGAAGTGGACAACGCTGAGGTAAGCACCATTGCTGTGTCACTGTCGCTTTTGACGTGTTTTGTACACGTCGATTTTGACGTGTTTTGTACACGTTTAGCGAAAATATGACAGGTGCGATGATTGGAAAGAGGATTCCAACACTCTCTCTTCTGTTGCTACACATGCGCGTGCCGCACACGCACGCACGCACGCACGCACGCATACCCACGCACGCACGCAGGCGTGTGCGCGAACACACACGCATGCACGCACGCACGCACGCACGCACGCACGCACGCACGCACGCACGCACGCACGCACGCACGCACGCACGCACGCACACACACACACACACACACACACACATGCACACACACATACACATAGCTGCCAACTGCTACAAGATACTAGATCGCCGTAGTTTGCTACGCCAAGAGAATGCTTGCTATGACGCTACTACGATCATTAAATTGCTACGGCGAAACAAAAAATTCGAAGATACTTTCGTTTTGTTTGGACAGCGCTAAGTAACGTCTCTTTCGGTCTGTCGGAACTGCATTTCCGCTTTCGGTTTTACTGTAGCACGTAGATTTTTTTTCAGAATTTGCCCTCTTCCTCTGCTTCATCTCTGTATAATAACATTTATAGATATACTAAGAGTACTGTAGCTTTAATGTGGTCCGTAAAACTGGTTATAGCCTGATTTCTTTTTAGAACGCGCGCAAAATTAAGTTGCTACTGTCAAACTGGAAATGCTACTGTCAAAATTGTGAAATGCTACTGTAAGCCGCATGAGCAGGTTGGCAGCTCTGCATACACCACTACACATACAGAGAAGCACACACACACACACACACATACGCACATGCACATGCGCGCGCACACACACACACACACACACACACACACACACACACACACACACACACACACACACACACACACACACACACACACACGCACGCACACACACACACACTCTCGCACACCCCATTCTGGGCCTTGCCCGTAACCTCCACCTCATTTTCCCTGTCCCCCATCACCACACACACACGCACGCACGCACGCACGCACACACATACATACACACACACACACACATACACCACAACACATACAGAGAAGCACACACACACACTCATATGCACATGTGCACACACACACACGCACGCACGCACGCACACGCACACACACACACCATTCTCGGCCATGCCCGTAACCTCGATCCACCTCATTTTCCCTGTCCCCCATCACCACACACACACACACACACACACACACACACACACACACCACACACACACACACACACACACACACATGTGCACATGCAAGATGCATTTATGATGGACTTACAAGTTGTTTTGGACATTATAGGTTACAAGAGTTAATTTCTCTGGCAGAAGGAATCGGAGAACGCCGACGACGCTGGCTCTCCCAAAGATGCCAAGGTCAACGTGGAGGGGGAGGAGCCCGAGCCCAAAAAGCCGGCTGGGGACAGTGGGGGAGGGAAGTTGGAGGATGGTGGAGGTACTCCGTCGCAGGGCAGCACAGAGAGAGAGAAGAAGGGAGACAGGGAGGAGGAGAAGAAGAGGAGGGAGGAGAAGGAACGCAAACTGTGAGTGGACGTGTGGGAGGGGCGATCTGTGTGGATGGGATGATGCTGAGTGTGTGTGTCTGTCTGTGTGTGTGTGTGTCTGTATGTGTGCTTGCTTGCTTTCATATAGAGTAACGATGTTTTACAGACCTGTTTACCATAACATTATAATCTATCACCTATCTCCGAGTCTTGAAGACCATTAGGGCGCCACAGAAGACTTTGCAGCCAGCTTCCTCCACTCCCCCCAGTTCTTGGACGCTCTTAGACAGTTGCTGAGTGTGAGGCCAGTCCATGCACTGATGTTGTCCTCCCATCTCTCTCTCTGTCTTCCTCTCCTTCTGCCTCCTGGCACTGTTCCTTGTAAAATAGTTTGGGCAAGTCCTGTTGATCTTGAAACATAATCATACCATTTCATCATCATTCTTTTAGTGTGGACAACAGAGAAGGCGTATATTATGATATGATGGAAAAACAAATTGGTTAAGTTTTTAGAAGTAATCCTACAAGAGGTGTGAAACTGTAGTTTGGCAGAGAGGGTACAGTTCCAAGTCATGGTGAAGGCACTAGCACCAATGGGTCTGTACTCTTGAGTGAAACAGAAAAACAAAAACAAAGACCTTGGGAAGAGAGCTTGGAATTCTCCCAAAACTTCCCAAAGAAAGCGGCGTTCAAGAATGGTTCTGTTGGGGAAATCATCTCCTCACTGCAGCTGAAGTGACACCGGCTTCAGTGCGTCCAGTTTTAACTCCATGTTGTAAAGTTGACCAGTATGCACACTCTGGTCAGTTCTGTTTAATTCCACATTGGAATGTCGACTGATATACACACTCTAGTACATTTTGCATCCTCCTCCCCCCCTCTCCCCCAACCCTCCTCACATCCACCCACCCCCTTCCCTACCTTCTACCTGTGTATGAGTACAGAGGTTTGTTTGCAGTCATACCTTTTTTTTTCATCCGTCTTTTTTTTTTTTTTACTTTTTCTTTTTTTTCTTTCTTTCTTTCTTTCTTTCCTTTCTTTCTTTCTTTTTTTTTAATTGAAACCTTCACCAAGAGCATGTTCAGAATAAACAGCTCTATGTTTATGTGTTTGTGTCCAAAGGGTGAAGGTCATGCTTTCTGTCCTGCGTCAGTCAGTAACTGCACGGTGTTCACACTATGCATTGCAGGCAGGACAGAGAGGCAGAAAAGGAGAGAAAGAAGAAAGAAAAATACGAGCAAAAGAAGAGAGAGAAGATCCAGAAAATCCACTGTGAGTAGTGTCAGTGTGTGAGGTATACATGTGTGAGTGTGTGTGCGATTGTATGTGTGATTGTGTGCATGTGTGTGTGTGTATGTATGTATGTATGTGTGTGTGTGTGTGTATGAGGTGTGAGTGTACGTGTGTATTTGTGAGGTGTGAGTGTATGTGCGTGTGTGTGTGTGCATATATGTGTGTGCGTGCTTGTGTGGTAGGTGTGTGGTGTATACAGTGTTGTGCACATCCTAAAAATGTGTGCGAGTATCGTATTTCCTGCCTTACAGTTTAAATGGTATTCACATGTTTGAGGTGAAAAATCATGGTTTGAGGTGAAAAATAATGGTTTTAGGCGAATTATCATGGTTTGAGGTAAATTATCATGGTTTGAATTGAATTATCATGGTTTGAGGTAAATTATCATGGTTTGAATTGAATTATCATGGTTTGAGTGAATAATCACACTTCGTTTGAGGTGAATTAGCATGAGGTGAAATAGCATGGTTTGATGTGAATGATTATGGTTTGAGGTGAATTATCATGGTTTGATGTAAATGATCATAGTTTGATTGGATAATCACGGTTTGAGATGAATAGTCACAGTTTGAGGTGAATTATCATGGTTTGAGGTGAATTATCACGTTTTGAAGCAAATTATCATGGTTTGAGGTGAATAATCGTGGTTTGAGGTGAATTATCATGGTTTGAGGTGAAAAATCATGGTTTGAGATGAAAAATCATGTTTGAAGTGAAAAGTCATGGTTACTGGGGTAGACAGAGGGGGGTGTTTGTTTGGGTGGTATGGACCTGTGTGTTCACAATGAAAGAAATCAATAGGTACCACAGCTGTTCGGTGCCAGTTATTTAGTGTTGAGAAGCAGGGGAGTTAACACCTCTCCCGCAGCGGCAAAGGTCAAGCCGTGAGTGCTGGTCAGGGAAAGGGGTGTTTTCTGCAGGCCGCTCCCCACCAGCCAGCTAACCGTGCTGTAGTCGGCGAACTGCATGTCAGCTGTGCACAGCGGTTCTGGCAGCAATGTGTTCGGCATTGCTGAGCGGCCGTTACAAAGGGGGTTGTCAGTTTGATCATTAGTTGTTGTCGTGAAGAATATGATACTTATACGCTCCTGAGACGGCTGTATTGGCGAATTCCAGACAATTCTTTGTCACTGTCCTAACCTGAAGAAGACCCAACAGGTCGAATGCATTGTCTAGTACAGGCCTGAAGAAGACCCAACAGGTCGGAATGCATTGTCTAGTACAGCAGGCCTGAAGAAGACCCAACGGTCGGAATGCATTGTCTAGTACAGGCCTGAAGAAGACCCAACAGGTCGGAATGCATTGTCTAGTACAGGCCTGAAGAAGACCCAACAGGTCGGAATGCATTGTCTAGTACAGGCCTGAAGAAGACCCAAGAGGGAATGCATTGTCTAGTACAGGCCAGAAGAAGACCCAAAGGTCGGAATGCACTGTCTAGTACAGGCCTGAAGAAGACCCAAGAGGTCGGAATGCATTGTCTAGTCCTGTACTGTGTTTGATTGTGTCCTTGGCGGTAACTAACCGCCTTTCTTTTCAAAATTTTGCTTTATTTTTCTGCCCTCAGTCACTCAGTTTTGAAAACACACAAAACCGTCAAGCACTGCTTCACAAAGAAGGGAAGTGGCAATGTGACTAGCGTGGGGTGGCAGAATTGGGTCACGGTCGGTGCCAGACATGGCTGCTTGGCCCTGTAGCTGAGTGGCTTGCACAGGACGGAAAAGTACAGCCGTGATGTGCTAGGAATGGACAGCTGTGTATATACGTGGATATCGATGTTTGTGCCTGTGTGTATTGTGTTTAAGAAACGAGCAGAAGATGCTTGGAATGGACAGCTGTGTATATACGTGGATATGGATGTTTGTGCCTGTGTGTTTAGTGTTTAAGAAACGAGCAGAAGATGCTAGGAATGGACAGCTGTGTATATACGTGGATATGGATGTTTGTGCCTGTGTGTCTACTGTTTAAGAAACGAGCAGAAGATACTTGGAATGGACAGGCCTGTGTGTCTGTTACGTGTAGGTGTTTAAATGGATATTCGTACCCGTGTGTCTGTAGGGGTTTATATGGATGTTCATACCTGTGTGTCTGTAGGTGTTTATATGGATGTTCATACCTGTGTGTCTGTAGGTGTTAAACGGATATTCGTACCTGTGTGTCTGTAGGTGTTTATATGGTGTTCATACCTGTGTGTCTGTAGGTGTTTATATGGATGTTCATAAACCCGTGTGTCTGTAGGTGTTTAAACGGATATCCGTACCTGTGTGTCTGTAGGTGTTTATATGGATGTTCATTATGCCATACCTGTGTGTCTGTAGGTGTTTATATGGATGTTCATACCTGTGTGTCTGTAGGTGTTTATATGGATGTTCATTATGCCATACCTGTGTGTCTGTAGGTGTTTATATGGATGTTCATACCTGTGTGTCTGTAGGTGTTTATATGGATGTTCATTATGCCATACCTGTGTGTCTGTAGTGTTTATATGGATGTTCATACCTGTGTGTCTGTCGGTGATTATATGGATGTTCATGCCTGTATATCTGTAGGTGTTTATATGGATGTTCATACCTGTGTGTTTACAGTTGAACAGACAGAACACAAGCTGCTCAGATGGACGATGAAATCAAGAAACTCTTTGGTCAAAGACAACTTGGTATGTCATGTACTTCTTTGGTGTCAGTGGGCAACCCCTTTGTCTGTATGCGATGTACTTCTTTGGTGGCAGTGACCAACCCCTTTGTCTGTATGTCATGTACTTCTTTGGTGGCAGTGGTCAACCCCTTTGTCTGTATGTCATGTACTTCTTGGTGTCAGTGGTTACCCCCTTTGTCTGTATGTCATGTACTTCTTTGGTGTCAGTGGTCACCCCCTTTGTCTGTATGTCATGTACTTCTCTGATGGCAGTGGTCAATCCCTTTTTTGGCGTCATATACTGTACCATGTCAGACCATAGCATTCAACGGCAGTTAGCCAGCTCTGTCAGCCGAATTTATCCGTGGCCAATGCAGTCATAAGACAGTCACGTGACGTCACCCCACTTTCCGCCTCCGGAAGAAGCCGGTGTCAACTTCTTCTACCTCATTCACCTTCGGCCTGCCGTCAAAGCAAGATAAGTCTTGTGCTCGTCTCGCCTACACTTGCCTTTGTTTTTAAGATTGCTGTGTCTTTGTTTATATACTGATTCTTTTGTGCCTTGCGCTAAACCCTGAGTATTCTTGCCGCGTGAGGCCTTTGGTGGAGTGAAATTTACTGGAAATTTACAATTTTTTCCCCATACTCCGCGACTTAGCGTTCACGATCGTGGGTTCCTTCGATCGTCGCTACACTTGTGCGTGTTTTATCATCGCCACGTGTTCACTTCTATCAAATTGTTTTTTGGATCGCACCCTCCCCGTCTGGGGTTTTACGGTCGCACCTACTGTCGCATTCCCCCCCTTTGTCGGGCTACACCTCCGGGTTATCTCGCGATTTACTCGCCGGTCGTCCTTTGTTTCTACCGCAAACTTCCTCGCCGGTCGTCGGCGGCCATCTTTCTTTTCTCGCCGGTCGTTTTTCCCCCCCATTTCCTAGCCTCGGTTTTTCACCCAGTTGACGCAAGACTCCTCATTAAGGTTTAGGGGCGCAAGAAAGACCATTTCCATCTCACTTAGAACGTGGTTCTGTAAGTGTGCGTGATTTTCACGATCGGTGGCGTGTACGGGTACTTGAGATTTCGGTCGATCTCTCGAGGTCTTGCACGACACCACACGGCGATCGAGATTAATTACCTTCTCATCGACCACCTTGTCTCCTCTTTGCGGTCGTGTGTTCCGGGTTTGCTCTGCCACCTGTGCCCAACATGGTAAAGGAAAACCGCCGGGTCGAGCCACTCCACTGCTCGGATTTCGCTCATTTTCCCGGGAGAAACCGCGGGTCGATTCCGTCTCTGAGCAATCCGTTCACATAGATGAACGTACGGTTCGGGTAGATAGAGACGACTGCTCCGCGGAGGGGACGCGTGCCCTTTTTCCCTCTCACCCGACCGACGGACGCACGATCGCGGCGTCCGAAGGCGGTTTTGGGCAAGCGGCCACCATTGCTAAAGCCTTTCTTTTGACCTCCCGGGAAAAAAGGAAATATCCAAGAAGTCTAAGGGCAAGGCGCCCCTCAAGGGCCCTCCCGAGCTAAGAATTTCCGACGGAATTCGCCCTCACCCCCCCTCCTCTCCATCGGCCAGCTTGCCCTCTCGCCCCCGGCCCGCGCTCGGGACCCTCTCTCTACATGCTGAGTCGCGCGACCCTCGGTCCCAGGGGAATCATGCCGAGCCGCGGACCAGCACGGGTGACGGGTCTGGTATGGAATCGCCATCCGCACTCGCCTGGTGAGTCACATGCCCCATTTTTCCCCCAAAATCGACACGTTACTCAAAAGCGCCTGCCCCACCGGCACAGGTGCAGCCAACACCTGAGCCCGAGGAGCGCTTAGACTCCGGATGCAGTGTTATGGTCACCCCGACGCACGACCTCGGTGGTGTCCAAAAATTCTGGGCGTGCGTCACATCGCGCCATCAACGCGGCCCGGGGTTCGCACAAGGACGGTCGACCCACCCCGATCGACCATCACCTTCTCCCCTAGGGGAAATCGGACGTTGGGATCAGACCTTTTCGGGTCCCCGTTTGGGCAACGCCCACGGCCCCGCTCCTCCGGGGGGAGGATCTACCACCGGGACCGCGGGTAACCTGACCTATCCCAGGGGGGACAGGGGAACCGCATCCTGACCAATCCGCACGTTCGCGGGTTGGGGGCTCGGCTTCCCATCCTCCTCCGTACCAGCCCGGGCCCTCACAGGCCCCCACCAAGGGACTGCAAGGGCAGTGCACGGACCTGTGCGGGGACGACAGGCCCACTCCCTCCGTTACCCCCACAATGGTGGCTCAGGTTACCCGGTCCCCGGGGAACTTCTGCCGACACCCAAGGGCCGCCACAGCCCGTTTTCCTCCCCGGGGCCCGGGTGGCTCTATGCCCCCGAGAGAGACCAGTGGCTAAACGCCAACACCCAGCACGACCAACTGTATGGTCGCATGTGGCCCCCCGGCAACGTTTTGCCGGGTTCGACCTTGGTCCCCCTCCTGGGGCGCTTTTCCGATCGGCGGGATGAGGTCCCGTCCGCCGATCATAGAGCCACCGGGGAGAACAACCGCAAGTACCCCCTTGACGGTCCTCCCGACGAGGGGGCTCTGAACCCTGCCGGGACCTTTACCTCCCTGAGGCGGCGATGAGGAGGACCTACCTCCACCTCATTGTATGATGTCCGCAGGGTGGAATGGTGGCGCCCAGACCTCGTTAGAGGGAGGCCGCACCCGCCAAACGAAGTCCTCTCCCTCTCCCTCTTCACCGGCCCCCCCCCAGCGATCCAAACCAAGGTTTCGTCGCCCCCCAGTCACTCACCTCACTCTGGGAAGGACCGGCTACTCGCGCCAGGGGTGCGCAGGCCGTCCCCCCTCCAGGACAGGGACCCTCTCAGCACCGAATGAGCCCAAGTCGGTACCCCCTGGGGGCCCAAACAAAAAACCCCCGCGTCGCCTCCCTGTTCACCGACAACCCGGTTACCAGGGAGATGGGCATTTCACAGTCTGACCGTCGGTTGATCCCCCACCTGCCCCCCCCTACGTCGGGGCACCATCTCCTTTAAAAATTTTAAAGGAATGGGACCGAACAGCCAGGATGGGCATCCTCCACACCACGGCGGGACATACCTACTTAGGTATGCTCCTACAGCAACTGGAGGCTCTATGGCCGGAGACGACGTGCCGCCCCGGGGCCTTGGGACCTGGACTCCGAGGCGTCCAGGAAAGGGATTCTCGCTTGCTTAGCGACCCTTTTATGCGACACCGGGTCAACAGGATTTCGCATCATCTTTCGGCTGCGGCGGACAGCGCAGCTAGGAGCCACTTCAACTGTTTGTTGGGGGCCAGGGATCCCGTGCTGGCACGGAACCTCTCTCTCCCCTGCGTTTTAAGGCAGCCCTGCGGTGTGTCCCGGGCCGGACCATCGCTGTTCGGCGAATATCGACTGACGTGATAACAAAAAGCAGTCGAGGAACGCAAGCAGGCAGCACCTTTGCGCCCGGGCTACTCCCCGCGCCCTGCTAGACCCCCCCTTCGGTCCTTCCCCAGGCCCAAACCCAACCCCAGGCAATCGCCTTTCCCCAACCACCACACGGCCCGCCAAGCGTCCCAATCTTCCCCCCAGGCCCCAAAACCAAAAGCACAGCTGCAAAATTTTCGGTTCGGCCAACATCTCGCCCCCGGAGCTACTGGGGCCACAACCCGAGGGGGGCCTTCGATCGGGCGGCACCCCCCACCGCCCGTTCGCCCTCTCCTCTGGCCCACGTCCCCGCCCCCCCCCTGGCGGCACCCTCTCCTGGAACGCCCACCGGTGGAGACGTAATGGGCCCAGCCCCTGGGTAGGGGCGGTGTTTACCGGAGGGGTATCGTCTTCCTTGGATCCACGAGATAAGATAAGATAATGTTGCTTATAGCCCAGCCGACCGAAAGGGCCACATCAGGGCTGTCACCATTGGATCCACGAGCGACCCCCCCCCCCCCCATGCACTCTCGCTCCACGTGGAGGTCCAAGAGCTCCTCCAAAAAGGGCCATCACAGAGGTGTCCCACTTCAACCCCGGCTTCTACTCTCACCTATTCGTGATCCCAAAACCCTCAGGAGGGGAGGCCCATCCTAGACCTATCCCCCCTCAACAAGTTCCTCGGCCCAATCAAATTCAAGATGGACACCCCCACCCAGACAATCTTTGCTCCACACTGGGGTTTGTCCCCAAACCCCCAAGAAGTGCGAACTCACTCCCAGCCAGATGTTCGCCTTCCTGGGAATGAGTTCGATACTATCTCCATGATAGTCTCCCCGACCCGGAGAGGTCCACACGCATACTGGACCTCATCTCCCTATCACAGGCACCCCACACCTCGGCCAGAAACCTGTCCTCCCTCATAGGAATGATGGAGTCCCTGTCTCCCCTCATTCCCCCTGGCGAGTCCCCAAACGCCAACTTCAGAGGGAGTTCCGTCGACGTTTGGGCGCAGACCTCCGACCGCTGGACCAGGTCATTCCCCTCGACACTGGTTTATTTCGGCGATAGAGGGGTGGCTCAATCCGGGCACTCTCCAAAACCCGGGGGCCCCATCTCCCTCCCAACCCACCACTGGAACTGTACACAGACGCCCCAAACCTGGGCCGGGGGGGCCCCCTTGAGGACGGGCCCTACCTCAGGGGGGTGGGACTCAAAAAAACTGCCCGCCTCCACATCAAAATCTTGGAGCTGGGAAGCGGTCAGGCTAGCCCCTTCTCCACTTCCAGCACAAGGTCCCCACACCGACATGTTCCCTTCTCACGGACATGTCGGTAGCTTGTTATGTCAACAAAGAGGTGGGGGGACGCTCCATCAAACCTCTCCCTCAGAACAAGGCCCTCCTTCGGTGGTGTCACGCGCGGGGGATCACCCTCCGCGCGAGACACATAGCAGGAACCCGCAACATCCTGGCGGATTCCTCAGCCGGTCGAAGTCTCTACTCCACACGGGGTGGACCCTTTAACAGATTAACCCTGTCTGTGGTGTGGGAACATTGGTTTGTGCCCATGATAGACCTGTTTGCCACCAGTTCAACCACCGCCTGCCCCTGTACGTCCCCCGTTCCGGACCCTCAGGCATATGCAGTCGATGCGCTCTCCCTCCCCCGGACGGCCTACTGGCTTACGCCTTTCCCCCCTTTTTTCCCATCCTACACAAGTGATCAGGAAAGCGAGGCTGGGGAAACCCAGGCGGATCCCATAACCCCGTGGTGGCCGACCCAGTCTTGGGTTCCCAGACCTCAAGTCCCTCACTCACTTCCACCTCTACGCTATGCCCTCGGTGGGACATGTTGAGACAACCCCGTTCGGGTCTTCCTCACTCCAATCCCCAAAATGCTTCGCCTACACGCGTGGCTGCATGCCAGCCCCCAAAACGAACACTTCATCCACTCCCCACCGGACAGGCCCCAGTCCGTCCTAACACACTAGCCGGGGCAGGGGCCTCTCAGGGATTGGGACTTAGCCCGGCAAACTCGCAGAGCCGGCACCGAGTCCCTCTACAATTACCGGGGGGAGAAATGGGTAGCCTGGTGCTCAGATAACTCGGTTCCCCAGGCTGCCCCTCCAACATCCAGATTTGGCAATTTCCTCTCCAACCTATCTTCCTCACTTAAGCTGTCAGCTAGCTCCATTCGGGCTACAGATCGGCTATCTGTACCACCATTCCGCCTACTGGGCGACAATGACTTCCTGCTCAGAGAGGTCTCTAGAAGAGTTGCTCTACGGGGAAACCCGTCCCCTAGGCGCAAACCCTCTTTGGGACCTTTTCATCGTCCTCGACGCCCTCAGAAAGCCCCCTTTTGAACCCATTACATCTATTCCCTTTTACCTTCTTCTTTTTAAGACCACCTTTCTCCTTGCCCTGGCCTCGGCCAGAAGACGAAGTGAGATCCACGCCCTCAGCGGTGATCCCAGAGATAAACGCCTTCCACAGGGACGGCTCTGTTTCCCTCAAGTTCCTTCCAGAGTTTTAGCTAAAATCAGGAACCGGGCACCCCCCCTCCCTCCCTCGTCATCCGCTCCCTGACGGATATCTTGGGAAAGGGAGGAAATCTGGACACATTAACCTTTGCCCTGCTAGGTGTCTCAGATGCTACTGGGAGCGCACTCGCCCCAGGCGCACCTCCCCGAGGCGACCCTTATCTCTCTCAACCCCAACAATACCCGAGACATCTCGGCGGGGACATCTCCTAGGTGGCTCTCCTAGACGGTGAGATCTGCCTACGCTCAGGCGCACAAGGATCTCCCCCCCCCAATCACCCAGGGCCCACGAGGTCAAGCACTGGCCACTTTCCACGGCGCTCCAGTGCTCTGTCCCCGTGCGCCATCTCCTGGAGCCCGCCTACTGGCGTTCGAAAATCCCCTTTATTTAAATTCTACTTGAGGGATATCCGCATGACCAGAGCTGACGTTCTAAAAGGGGTCTCCTTTGTGGCGGCCAATTTCAGCCATAAAAGGCCAACCCCGAGAACCACTAGGGCGCTCGCCCTCCTCCGATTCCTTTAAATTCTGCTATGGTCTGACATGGTACAGTATATACGCCAAAATGGGGGTTTGTGTTATACCCCTGTTTGGCTAATATACTTACCATGTCAGACTCTAATGCCCCCCTACCCTTTCCCCCCTAGCGCAAAGGTTCTCGGGGGTTTCCTTGCGCACAGGCCTCGCTGAATGAGGTAGAAGAAGTTGACACCGGCTTCTTCCGGAGGCGAAGTGGGGTGACGTCACGTGACTGTCTTATGACTGCATTGGCCACGGATAAAATTCGCCTGACAGAGCTGGCTAACTGCCGTTGAATGCTATGGTCTGACATGGTAAAATATATTAGCAAACAGGGAGTATAACACAAACTCCCCATGTCCCGTATGTCTCGATTTTTTAGACCTAGAGAACTGGAAGGTCTGTTTGTTAAATACGAATTGAAAACGGGCCAGAATTGCCATTAGACATTGTCCGGGAGCTTCACAATGGAGAGCTCATCATTCCAACAGGACAGGTGTTTAGCACTCGGCTTGAGAGGGACTGCTCAGTGAGCCGTCATGGATGTGGAGTTTCCCTGGACTGTTGTTTCACTGATGGCTGTAAGTTTTCACTGTGAAAGGCCAGATTTAGATCTGATTTTTATTTAGGTTCCCGACCCGGCTTTTTTGTCATTGTGGATACAGTGGTTGATGAAATGGCGCAGGTGAATGCATGATATGATTGTCCGTCCTTCTGCTTCTCAAACATCCACACCATGGTTTGCTCACATCGTGGCACATTTTCTGAAGACCTTATTTGTCTGCTTGATTATTGGTCGACAGGAAAATGTTTCCTTTTGTCTGTTGACATTTGGGCTGAGCCCAAAATGCGGAGTATGTATATATCTGTGTGTGTGTGTGTGTGTGGGGTGTGGGGTTGTGTCAGGATGTGGACAAGTGTGTGGCTGTACTGGAGACCTGGACAAGCTGCCTGTCAACCTGGGGATGCTGAAGAAAAACCCTACCAACATGAAGACCATCAAACGGTGAGCAGCCCCTCTCATCGTTGTCACCACTGTTGTCAGTGTTGTTTATTCCACCATCATGAAGACCATCAAACAAGGGGAGCAGCCTCCTCATCATCATTGTCACCACTGTTGTCATGCTGTTTATTCCACCATCTTGAAGACCATAAACTCTTCTCAGCGAAATAGTTTTTAATACTGTTTCTGTATATGGAAACCAAGTATTTTTTTAACTGACTCAGAATTTATCACCTACGTTACAAAAAAAAAAAAAAAAAAAAAAAAAAAAAAATCCAGAAAAAACAAGTTGAATTGACTTGCCATGAGATTTGGCGAAAATTATGCAAAAAAGCATGTAAATTGTTCTGACATTAATTCATGTGTAAATTTGATTTTGGTGGTAATGTTGTTGCTGTTGTAGATAGTGGCCCATTGCTGGTTAAATAAAACTTTCGGGTCGCCTGTTACTTCATCATCTTCCTAATTGGAATCGATCAGTTCAGCCACAGTTCTTTGTCGCTCAAAACATTCCTCCACTGAAAATTCTTCAAATACTCGTCATTACTCCAAAGTCATCGGGAAAAGTTCAGCCTGAAATGCTTCGCTTACCTTCATCACGGGAAAATGCAAAAAATATCGAAAAAATTTTCACTGAATTGATGTTTGTTGCTTGAAATTGCAGCAAAAGGAAGTAGCCATGTTTAGTTAAAAAGCTCATGTGCTAGGCTGTCCAGGGGAATGACTTCAGCTTTATAGTTAGCTCAGTGTGTGCCATGTGCTTTTCCGGTAGCTACCACCTTTGGCTCTCAGGTGTAGGGAAAAATCATCAGCGGTGGCTGCCGCCGCTGCTATGAGGAGAGTTAAGCAAGTGGTTAATATCCTCTGCTTCATCATCAGTTTTCATTACTGTTGTCAGTGCTGGCATTCCCCATCATGAAAAATGTCACTCAGGTGTCTAGTGGTCATCATCATCATTATCGTCATTGTCATCATCAACATTCCACCATCATGAAGATTGTCACTCAGGTGTTTAGCGTCATCATCATCATTATCGTCATGGGCATCATTATCATTCCACCATCATGAAGATTGTCACTCAGGTGTTTAGCGTCATCATCATCATTATCGTCATTGTCATCATTATCATTCCACCATCATGAAGATTGTCACTCAGGGGTTTAGCGTCATCATCATCATTATCGTCATTGTCATCATTATCATTCCACCATCATGAAGAATGTCACTCAGGTTTTAGCGTCATCATCATCATTATCGTCATTGTCATCATTATCATTCCACCATCATGAAGATTGTCACTCAGGTGTTTAGCATCATCATCATCATGATCGTCATTGTCATCATTATCATTCCACCATCATGAAGAATGTCACTCAGGTGCTTAGCGTCATCATCATCATTATCGTCATTGTCATCATCATCATTCCACCATCATGAAGACCTTCAAGCAGCTGATAAGAATAATTCTCCCCCCCCCCCCCCCCCCCCCCTCCTCATTGTCATCATTAACATTCCACCATCATGGAGAATGTCACTCAGGTGTTTAGCGTCATCATCATCATTATCGTCATTGTCATCATCATCATTCCACCATCATGAAGATTGTCACTCAGGTGTTTAGCGTCATCATCATCATTATCGTCATGGTCATCATTATCATTCCACCATCATGAAGATTGTCACTCAGGTGTTTAGCATCATCATCATCATTATCGTCATTGTCATCATTATCATTCCACCATCATGAAGAATGTCACTCAGTGTTTAGCGTCATCATCATCATGATCGTCATTGTCATCATTATCATTCCACCATCATGAAGATTGTCCCCTCAGGTGTAAAGCGTCATCATCATCATGATCGTCATTGTCCATCATTATCATCCACCATCATGAAGAATGTCACTCAGTGTTTTAGCGCATCATCATCATTATCGTCATTGTCATCATTATCATTCCACCATCATGAAGATTGTCACTCAGGTGTTTAGCGTCATCATCATCATTATCGTCATTGTCATCATTATCATTTCCACCATCAAGAAGAATGTCACTCAGGTGTTTAGCGTCATCATCATCATTATCGTCATTGTCATCATTATCATTCCACCATCATGAAGATTGTCACTCAGGTGTTTAGCATCATCATCATCATTATCGTCATTGTCATCATTATCATTCCACCATCATGAAGAATGTCACTCAGGTGTTTAGCATCATCATCATCATTATCGTCATTGTCATCATCATCATTCCACCATCATTAAGACCTATCAAGCAGCTGATAAGAATAATTCCCCCCCCCCCCCCCCCCCCCCCCCTCCTCATTGTCATCATTATCATTCCACCATCATGAAGAATGTCACTCAGGTGTTTAGCATCATCATCATTATCGCCATGGTCATCATCATTCCACCATCATGAAGATTGTCACTCAGTGTTTAGCGTCATCATCATCATTATCGTCATTGTCATCATTATCATTCCACCATCATGAAGACCTTCAAGCAGCTGATAAGAATAATTCTCCCCCCCCCCCCCCCCCCCCCCCCTTCCTCATTGTCATCATTATCATTCCAACATCATGAAGACCTTCAACAGGCAGTTCGTGTCATCAACATTAGTATCATCATGGTAACTGTCGTCATTTTAATTATTATCCTTCCACCTGATCCCGGCCTGTGTAGACTTTTTCATGACTTCACAATTCTGTCTGTGATGATGGTAAGGTATGTGACTCAGCTCTTTCTCTGTCATGGTTAAGTACTTAATATGTGGTAATGAATTTGTGATTATAACGTGGTAAACATGTAAATAGTATTGGTAATGGTAAAGGATAACATTTTTAACATGTTTATGATGGTAAAATACTGAGCTTGTTACATGTCTCGATAGGGTTGAGGGCCTTTTAGGTATGAGGGCAAAGTGCACTGTTGAGTAAGAAAAAAGCAGCAACAGGGAAGTGGTAGTGTGTGTTCTCGGCGATGCCAGGACTAAAGTGTCTGAACAGGGAAGTAATAGTGGTAGTGTGTGTTCTCGCTCTGCCAGGACTAAAGTGTCTGAACAGGGAAGTAATAGTGGTAGTGTGTGTTCCGGCTATGCCAGGACTAAAGTGTCTGAACAGGGGAAGTAATAGTGGTAGTGTGTGTTCTCGGCTGTGCCAGGACTAAAGTGTCTGAACAGGGAAGTAATAGTGGTAGTGTGTGTTCTCGCGCTGTGCCAGGACTAAAGTGTCCTGAACAGGGGAAGTAATAGTGGTAGTGTGTGTTCTCGGCTCTGCCAGGACTAAAGTGTCTGAACAGGGAAGTAATAGTGGTAGTGTGTGTTCTCGGCTCTGCCAGGACTAAAGTGTCTGAACAGGGGAAGTAATAGTGGTAGTGTGTGTTTCTCGGCTATGCCAGGACTAAAGTGTCTGAACAGGGAAGTAATAGTGGTAGTGTGTTCTCGGCTATGCCAGGACTAAAGTGTCTGAACAGGGGAAGTAATAGTGTAGTGTGTGTTCTCGCTCTGCCAGGACTAAAGTGTCTGAACAGGGAAGTAATAGTGTAGTGTGTGTTCTCGGCTCTGCCAGGACTAAAGTGTCTGAACAGGGGAAGTAATAGTGGTAGTGTGTGTTCTCGGCTCTGCCAGGACTAAAGTGTCTGAACAGGGGAAGTAATAGTGGTAGTGTGTGTTCTCGGCTGTGCCAGGACTAAAGTGTCTGAACAGGGGAAGTAATAGTGGTAGTGTGTGTTCTCGGCTATGCCAGGACTAAAGTGTCTGATGTGTGCCGGTGTGGTCAGTGTCGCAAGTTCAAGGACAGCGACCGCATCAAGAACAAGGCGGAGCAGATCCTGAACCGGTGGAAGGACTACTTCTCCGAGGACAGGCAGACTGCCAAGGTGCTGGAGGTGAGTCCCTCCGACACCAGGGGGCAGCACAATAGCTCCTCACCCTGTCACCATTTCACCTTTTCGTTTGTTTTCGTTTTCGTTGATTGTAAAGTGACAGGTGGCCATCTTCACCTGACCCCTTAATGCACTGGTTCCCGAATTTTGACAGCAAAACCTTGACAGCTATTTGCATCATGTGTCGTTAGTAGCACAGAATTTCTTGTATGGCCAGCATTTAATAAACCCTGCAACATGTGTCGTTAGTCACAGAGAATGTCCTGTCTGTTAGAGAATTTCCTGTCTGGCCAGTATACAATAAACCTTGTGACATGTGTCATTAGTCACAGAGAATGTCCTGTTAGAGAATGTCCTGTCTGTTAGAGAATTTCCTGTCTGTTAGAGAATTTCCTGTCTGGCCAGTATACAATAAACCTTGCAACATGTGTCGTTAGTCACAGAGAATGTCCTGTTAGAGAATGTCCTGTCTGTTAGAGAATTTCCTGTCTGTTAGAGAATTTCCTGTCTGGCCAGTATGCAATAAACCTTGCAACAAGTTCTCTGTCTGGCCAGTGTGCAATAAAGCCTGCAACATGTGTCATTAGTCACAGAGAATTCTCTGTCTGGCCAGTGTGCAATAAAGCCTGCAACATGTGTCGTTAGTCACAGAGAATTCTCTGTCTGGCCAGTGTGCAATAAAGCCTGCAACATGTGTCGTTAGTCACAGAGAATTCTCTGTCTGGCCAGTGTGCAATAAAGCCTGCAACATGTGTCGTTAGTCACAGAGAATTCTCTGTCTGGCCAGTGTGCAATAAAGCCTGCAACATGTGTCGTTGGTCACAGAGAATTCTCTGTCTGGCCAGTGTGCAATAAAGCCTGCAACATGTGTCGTTAGTCACAGAGAATTCTCTGTCTGGCCAGTGTGCAATAAAGCCTGCAACATGTGTCGTTAGTCACAGACAATTCTCTGTCTGGCCAGTGTGCAATAAAGCCTGCAACATGTGTCGTTAGTCACAGAGAATTCCCTGTCTGGCCAGTGTGCAATAAAGCCTGCAACATGTGTCGTTAGTCACAGAGAATTCCCTGTCTGGCCAGTGTGCAATAAAGCCTGCAACATGTGTCATTAGTCACAGAGAATTCTCTGTCTGGCCAGTGTGCAATAAAGCCTGCAACATGTGCATGGATGAAACTTTTCCGTCTATGGACGGAAATCCGTCAAAATGACTTTCAGTCTTGACGGAACTTCCGTCAATTTTAAATAAAAATTTTTAAAAAAACACGATTTATCGGTTCCGATTTTGTGTTCGATCCAAGTTTTCCATCTCATACCGGAAGTAGCTGTTTCTGTGTTTCCGGCATCTTCACAGGCTAACATTGGCGCGTCTGACTGACAACGAAAATTTGCACGGTGCTCCAGAAATTAAGTAGTCATGGCTTTTTTGAAAGAAGGAGATCCAGTAGCATGCGTCGAGGGCCAAATTAAAAACAAATGGAGATGACAATGGCTAAACGAAACTGATGACGACGGCAATGAATATCGCAAGTGGTGCAAGAAAATAAATGTGGCCGGCACGTGTTTCTGTATCGTTTGTTCAAAAACGATCGGGTTACGGAGCGAACGGAAAAAAAGAAACTTCGAAGCCATGCTGATCACCCAGAGCATAAGAAAAACATGAAGGCGAGTTAACATTTTTGTATTCTTTGCAAAAGTAATTAGAATCAAATTTAAAAAGTTGATGGGGGGGGGGGGGGGGGGGAGGGATTGGGGGGGCTAATTATACTTATAGTTGATATTTTTGGTGGGGTGGGAGTACTTTAATGTATATCAGGGATGGAAAATTTTCCAATTTTTTATTGCTTGGATTTTTTTTAAAGAGTAAATTTCTTTTTTTTTTTTTTTTATATATTACTTTCAGGTGGTGGGTGGGGGGTGATGGGATTCCTAGAATTTTATTATTGTGAGTGGGGGTTTTGTTGTTGTCAGTTTTCATTTTGTTTGTTTATTTATTTATTTTTTTAGTTCCTTTCCTTAAAAAAATCATGTTTGTTATGATACTTTTTTAGGAAAAGAAAAGGTGGAAAAACAGTAATGACCTGAATCCTCCCTACACTTTACTTTTTTTTTAATTTTAATTTCACCAATTCCCACCTCGGAATATTTATCACAAGCAGCCAAAAAAAAAGTAGCTACTGTCTCCTCCACGTCTAGCCTATTTCCAGCTGCAGCCCCACCTGTCAACATTTCTACATCTGTATGTCCATCTGTGCCCCGTCATGTTCTGTCTGCTTCTTCAGCTGCTCCATAATCTCCAGTACCTGGCTCCAGTAGAAAACAAAAAGCTGGTGCTGCAGACATCAGGCAGTTTTTCAAGCGCCCACTACTGGACTGAAAGACTTTTTTTTTCTTCATCTTTCCTTTTTTTTTTTTCTTTTTTTCTTCTTTTTTTTAGTTTTCTTTACCACTCATTGTTTGACAGGGCAAGAGAATTTCATTAATATATGACTGCTTAATCAAAATCAACACGAATCATAATGACTCATCCTTGCTTTTGTTTGACACCATGGAAAATGATAGAAATGTGGATGACAATTCTGAAAATGATTGAAAGGATGAATTATACTTCATGTATATGGTGGCTTTAATGATTGAAAGGATGAATTATACTTCATGTATATGGTGGCTTTAATGATTGAAAGGATGAATTATACTTCATGTATATGGTGGCTTTAATGATTGAAAGGATGAATTATACTTCATGTATATGGTGGCTTTAATGATTGAAAGGATGAATTATACTTCATGTATATGGTGGCTTTAATGATTGAAAGGATGAATTATACTTCATGTATATGGTGGCTTTAATGATTGAAAGGATGAATTATACTTCATGTATATGGTGGCTTTAATGATTGAAAGGATGAATTATACTTCATGTATATGGTGGCTTTTTGACAGTGAGGACAAGAGGGACTGACAAGATAAGAAGGCCAACTTTGTTCATCCATTTTCTATATGTGGTGTGGTTGCTAGGAAAGACAAAATGTGATGACAACATGTCAACTTTGATTTCTCCTTATTTAAAATGGTGTGATTCTTTGGACTTAAAAGACAAATGGTGCCGGCAAGAATAAGGCTACTTTGGTTCCTCATTGTGCATCTCAAATGTGTGAGCATGTATATTCTTTTTACACACAGTCTTGATTCAAATAGTAAAGTGACCATTTTAAACAATTTGTGGGGGAAATTTTGTTGATTTTTGGAATGTTTTGATCAGTTCAGATTGGGTGAGAAAAATTTCCCTTTTTGAGTTTTTATATTCTGGTTTATTTCTACACTTTTAGACTTTAAACTTTCCTGAGCTTGTACAATAAGCCATGAATATTATTTTTATTCATTTAAATGAATTAATGGAACATAAAGCCTAACAGTAACTCACAAAAGCATGTTACAGTTAAGCTTTTTACTGCAGAAATCATGTTACAATTAAGCTTTTTCTGGTTCAGGAGAGCCAACGAAATTGGCCTAAAAAATTTTAAAAATCAATTTCGCCCGGGGGGCTTCGCCCCCCTGGGCCCCCCAACAGGGCGCTACCCCTGTACCCCGCCGGGGCCTAGGCGGCCCCTGGACCCCGGCCTACTTTCAGTCAAATCAAGTTTTGTAGGTTTCACCCATGCATGTGTCATTAGTCACAGAGAATTCCCTGTCTGGCCAGTGTGCAATAAAGCCTGCAACATGTGTCATTAGTCACAGAGAATTCTCTGTCTGGCCAGTGTGCAATAAGCCTGCAACATGTGTCATTAGTAACAGGGTTTTCCTTTCCAGCAACAGATGTCTTTTGTGTTCACCACAGAATGCACCTTGCAGACGCTGGTCAACAGTTAAGTGGGATTTCCTTGCTGACCAGCATGGGATTGCCACATGTGTCACCAAGGATGAGGTTGTGTCATGTGTCACCAAGGATGAGGTTGTGTCATGTGTCACCAAGGATGAGATTGTGTCATGTGTCACCAAGGAGGAGGTTGTGTCATGTGTCACCAAGGATGAGGTGTCATGTGTCACCAAGGAGGTTGTGTCATGTGTCACTAGTAATTGGGGGAATTTCCCTTTCTGGCCCACAGAAACTGGAGCAGAAGAAAAAAGAGCGTGACCGCACTAAGTCCGAGGCCAACAAAGAGAACAGCATCAGTCACCATGGTGATGCTCCGCCTGCAGGTCAGTGCGTTTGTATGGTGAAAGTATAGCATCAGCATTTGACATGACACAAGGAGGAGGAATGTGGTACATTCACACTTTTTGAAAACAGAATGTCATCATTATGATTGTTCTTGTATTGGGATTGGCTTATGTGTGTGTGTGTGTGTGTGTGTGTGTGTGTGTGTGTGTGTGTGCATAGCTGCCAGCCCTCCTAACTTTTCCTGGAATTTCCGTAATGTAGAAATCATTCCTGAAACCCTGAATGTACTGAAAAAGTTCAGAATTCCAAATTCTGTTAAAAATATGTAAGGTTCAGAGAAAGGGGGTGGGGGGATTGAGAATGTCATTTTTTATGGGATGATAGAGTATTCTGGAATAAAGGCCAAATGATGGTATGTGGATGTTGGCAACAATATATGTGGAAGATGTATTCTCTCTGTGACCCCCACATTTGTCGTCGGTCAACAGCTGAGCTGCCCCCTCTTCAGCTCACCCCACCCCTTTCACCCCCTGGGTTCCAGAACTTTGGAACCAGATGCTGTGTGTGTGTGTGTGTGTGTGTGTGTGTGTGTGTGTTTGCGTTCGCATGTATGTGTGTGTGTGTGTGTGTGTGTATTATTGTGTTTACGAGAGTGTGTGTGTGTGTGTGTGCACTTGCATGTATGTATTAGTGTGTTTACAAGTGTGTGTGTGCGCGCATATGTGTGTGTGTGTGTGTGTTTGCGCTTGCATGTATGTATGTGTGTGTATTAGTGTGTTTACAAGTGTGTGTGTGCGCGCATATGTGTGTGTGTGTGTGTTTGCGCTTGCATGTATGTATGTGTGTGTATTAGTGTGTTTACAAGTGTGTGTGTGCGCGCATATGTGTGTGTGTGTGTGTTTGCGCTTGCATGTATGTATGTGTGTGTATTAGTGTGTTTACAAGTGTGTGTGTGCGCACATATGTGTGTGTGTTTGTGCGCGCGTGTGTGTGTGTGTGTGTTTGTGCGCGCATGTGTGTGTGTGCGTGTGTGCATCAGAGTGGGCCTGGCGTGCACGGTCCCAGGCTGTTTGCTGGATGTAGGAGCTGACTAGCACACAGACTAACAGCTTCAGATCATTTGGCCATGTGTAAGAACTTTCCAGACATGCACAAAATACAAGGCTTAGAGTCTTTCAGAATAAACTGCAAGTGGGAACAGAGAATGGTGTTTTCCTACTCACTGGGTTGGTGAGGTTTTATTTTGGAACTTTGTACTTTGACATTTTTGGCAGAAGCTGCTGCCCGTTTGTTGTATATCTTCATTTATGATTATATTTGGTATAGCTTGACCGAAAATGAAACTAAACATATTGAAGAAAGAGAAATTGTTTGTTACTTTCTCTCTTACTTCAGTGGTAATTCTTACGCATAAATGTGCGTCTCTAAGGCTTAAAATTCCAGTCTGATGCACTGGAATTTAGTCCAGTGCGTCATTAAAACGTACCAAAATGTATCACGACGCAGTGATTTTCTCCTGTACGCATTGCAACTCCGAGCAGCGCGTCACATAAATGCACTTTCGCCCGATCTGCCTCGATCGAAGTTGATATGAAACATAACTTTCCTCAACGTTTAGAATGTTCTGAATGGATGAACAGCTGCCAATTTAGAACTCTGCTCTGCTGAAAACCAACAAGTAAATTTGAAAACCAAAGTCTGTAATTGGACCACAAGATCACGTGATTCGGTCAAGCGCGAACAGCATGGAAGACTGTGTGTAATTCGGCTGTTCAGAAACAAAATCTACGGTTCATCTGTAGCTACCGGCTGATCATCCAGCGAATGGAACACACGTCAGGCGATCTGTGCAACACGACCAGTTCCGATAATCAAAGTGGCTCCATTATGGACGTAGGAATGTGTAGCGCACAGTGCAAAAGTGGCTAACCTACATAGATTGGTGAAAAGGTGCACGAATATTCATCACTCACCTCTTGTTTGTCACCGGGCTCCCGGTGATCATTGCAATTCAACTTGCATATATGGTAGAATAATAAAAGTTTTAGTATTGACGGAATTGGCTCACATTGTTTAAATTCTGTGATGAAAATCACAGAGGTCATCCCACATATCAAGTTTCACTGGTAAAATCCTGCAAGTGTATGTATTCACACTTGTTCACTTTAGTTAACACTTTACTTACATTGGAACACAGGTCTAAGTACACAATTTTTAGCATGATCAAGAGAGTTTTTATTAACTTTGTTGATGGCATCTCTGGTCCATTTCTGTCTAATTCTTTCTCTGTGCTTTTATGTGTGTGAGCCAGTCAAAAACGCTCTCATGTGTGTGTGTGTGTGTGTGTGTGTGTGTGTGTGTGGTTTAGGAAACAATTATCACTGTATTTATTTACTTTTGATGTTAAATCTTTAAAATCATGGTGGGGGTTAAAGGACAATTTTTTATTAGTCGTTAAGATGTTTGGAAAATTGACATTCTGTCAAGCCATGAGTCTGTACTGTAAGTATGTAAAAGACAAAGTAAAAATAAAATCAATGTCAGAAAACTTAACTTTTTCAAAACAAAAAACAAAACAAAAACTGTGTTTAAAAGAAATGGGACATTGGCACTGACATAATTATGAATCTAAAATGCATTTCTCTCTTAACCCCCACATTTGTGAACTGAATCATGAGGGAGTTAGAAATGCTTTCACTGAAAAGCTGAACTGCCCCCTCTTCTCTCCACCCACCCCCTTCATCTGAGTGTTGATGTGTGGTGTGTGAAGCTAGCAGCATGACACGGACCCAACGCTGTGCAGGCCAAGTATTGACACTAGTAACCACACAGACCCACACACTGTGCAGGCCAAGTCTTGACACTAGTAACCACGCAGACCCAACACTGTGCAGGCCAAGTCTTTACACTAGTAACCACACAGACCCAATGCTGTGCAGGCCAAGTCTTTACACTAGTAACCACGCAGACCCAACACTGTGCAGGCCAAGTCTTTACACTAGTAACCACACAGACCCAACACTGTGCAGGCCAAGTCTTTACACTAGTAACCACGCAGACCCAACACTGTGCAGGCCAAGTCTTTACACTAGTAACCACACAGACCCAACACTGTGCAGGCCAAGTCTTTACACTAGTAACCACACAGACCCAATGCTGTGCAGGCCAAGTCTTTACACTAGTAACCACACAGACCCAATGCTGTGCAGGCCAAGTCTTTACACTAGTAACCACACAGACCCAACACTGTGCAGGCCAAGTCTTTACACTAGTAACCACACAGACCCAACACTGTGCAGGCCAAGTCTTTACACTAGTAACCACACAGACCCAACGCTGTGCAGGCCAAGTCTTTACACTAGTAACCACACAGACCCAACGCTGTGCAGGCCAAGTCTTTACACTAGTAACCACACAGACCCAACACTGTGCAGGCCAAGTCTTTACACTAGTAACCACACAGACCCAATGCTGTGCAGGCCAAGTCTTTACATGTAATCCACAGACCCAACGCTGTGAGGCCAAGTCTCCAAAGCCCCCGGGGGGGTGCGGCGCCCGTTCCAGAGCCTGCCTAAACCCCCTCCCCCACTCCCCCCTGGCGGTGAACCAGTGCCAAGCCCCGGGGGGCTGCCCCTCCTTGCCGACCAACGACGTCCCTTTGGTGCCCCCCGCGTTTGGTGCAGCCCCGACGGGCCCCCTGTGTAGTCAAGGGTTTTTTGTGACGGAAAATAGCACAGACACGCGGGACGGTGGTGTGGTGGTCAGGGGAGTTTCCCCGACAGGCCGCTCAGTGAAAACGGCGGCCCGGTGACACACATCCGTTCTTGCAGATTCGGACAGAAAATGCGCGGGCAGTCCATTTGGCGGTGGGGGGGACCTGTATGAACCCCATTTGTCCGGGGACATCTGGAAAAATTCCCCGAGCTGGACCCGGGCTTCCTTTTTGGCCCACCTTCTCCTGCCGGGGGGGGTCAGGTGGTCGGTGTCCCCCTCCCCTTCCAGCCTCCCCCCCTTCCCCCCAAAAGTACTTCCCCCCACCCCCCCTCCGGAGCCAAGGGGGAGGCGGTGCCAAGGCGTTCGGGGGAGCGGAGGTGGGGAAATAAAATCGGCGCGGGGCAGCAACCCCCCGCGTCCATCCCTAGTTGCCCCTTCCCCGGTGATGGAACCCGCGAGGATCGCTGGGGCTCCCCACCCTCCAACTCCCCCCCCCCCTCCCGCCCCCCTGCGTCCCGTCCAGCCCGGTGGGGGGAGGGGAGGGGGGTTAAAAGGGGGGCGTCGGTGGAAGGGGGGTGATGGGGACAGTCGTTTGGGGGGGTCACGTCGGACGTGGCCGACTCCCCCGCCAAAGACGTGCTTTTCAGCGCCTCCACCACGTTGATGGGCTCCTTCCTCAACGCTCCCTGGCCAACGACCTCAGCGCCTTCTCCAACGACAGGTCAAGATCGATGGGGGCGTCACGTTTTATGGAGGAGCCTGAAGAGGAACAACAGGTAAGGAGGGAATGAAGAATGGCTTGATGTGAAGCTGTTGTTGTGACAGTGTGAGTGAGTGGACTCTGCAGTGTGACTGTGTGTGAGGAATCAATGTGGTGTGAAGCTGTCAGTGTCACTGTGTGCTCTGACTTTGTGGTGCAGTGTGAGCAAAGAATGACCTGGCGTGATGTCTGCCACTGTGCTCATGTTCCGCCTTGGTTAGGTGATGGTGGGAATGAAATGAGCGGTAAAGGTGATTTTCCTTCTCTCACTCGGTCACTAGTATCAGTGGATTCCTGTATTGTCTGCCTACCTCCTCGTTTCCTATAGCTCTCTTTAGTTTGTCTCTGTCTGTCTCACTCAGTATCTGATTCGTTTAATCTTCTCTCTTGTCTGAATTTCTGTCTGTGTCTGTCTCCCTCTCTCTCTGTCTCCCTCTCTCTCTCTCTCTCTCTCTCTCTCTCTCTCTCTCTCTCTCTCCTCTCTCTCTTCTGCCTCTGTGTTTCTGTCTCTCTCTCTTTTTTGCAGACTTTACATCCATTTCTTTCACTACTGATAAGTTGCTGTCCTTTGTGAACTTTCTGTCTCCCTTCCTTGCAATGTCTTTCTCAGAACCCATTGACCTGGATGTAGTGGAATGAACCCATTGACCTGGATGTAGTGCAGTGAACCCATTGACCTGGATGTAGTGCAATGAACCCATTGACCTGGATGTAGTGCAGTGAACCCATTGACCTGGATGTAGTGCAGTGAACCCATTGACCTGGATGTGGTGCAATGAACCCATTGACCTCGATGTAGTGCAATTATGACGCCACATTGTATTGAACAGGATGCAGTATCATGGTGATGCCAAGTACCAGTGAATGGGATGTAGTATAAGGACGCTATCAGACCTTGTACCCTCACAATTTCGCCATTTTTTTTTTTTTACACAAGTTTGGCAAAAATACAATGAATGTGACAAACTGAATACAATGAACTGAAAAAAGATCTGTCAAAAAAAAAAAAAAAAAACCCAAAGAAAAAAAAAACAAGATGAAGTCGGATACTACGAAAATATTGCTTGAAAAGCGCTCAATAATAAGGACCCCTCTCCTTGAAGATTACCGGCGGTAGTTGCGCTTGTGTGTAACCTTTGCGTTTGTGTGCTATGACCAAAGAGCAACAACTCTCACAAAAGTGTGTGCACGAACTTGCGTGTGGGTAATGTCGGAACAATAGCCGGGGACTGAAACATGGCATCACTGTCACACTACATTGACTTCCTGTTCATTGAGCAGATGTGTGTGACAGACAGTCATTTTTTCATTGAACAGAATGTAGTGTGACAGTGATGCCATGTTTCATTGAACAGAATGTAGTGTGACAGTGATGCCATGTGTCATTGAACAGAATGTAGTGTGACAGTGATGCCATGTTTCATTGAACAGAATGTAGTGTGACAGTGATGCCATGTTTCATTGAACAGAATGTAGTGTGACAGTGATGCCATGTTTCATTGAACAGAATGTAGTGTGACAGTGATGCCATGTTTCATTGAACAGAATGTAGTGTGACAGTGATGCCATGTTTCATTGAACAGAATGTAGTGTGACAGTGACGTCATGTTTCATTGAACAGAATGTAGTGTGACAGTGATGCCATGTTTCATTGAACAGAATGTAGTGTGACAGTGATGTCATGTTTCATTGAACAGAATGTAGTGTGACAGTGATGCCATGTGTCATTGAACAGAATGTAGTGTGACAGTGACGTCATGTTTCATTGAACAGAATGTAGTGTGACAGTGACGTCATGTTTCATTGAACAGAATGTAGTGTGACAGTGACGTCATGTTTCATTGAACAGAATGTAGTGTGACAGTGACGTCATGTTTCATTGAACAGAATGTAGTGTGACAGTGATGCCATGTTTCATTGAACAGAATGTAGTGTGACAGTGACGTCATGTTTCATTGAACAGAATGTAGTGTGACAGTGACGTCATGTTTCATTGATCAGAATGTCGTGTGACAGTGATGCCATGTTTCATTGAACAGAGTGTAGTGTGACAGTGACGTCATGTTTCATTGAACAGAGTGTCGTGTGACAGACATCATGTTTCATTGAACAGAATGTAGTGTGACGGTGACGTTATGTTTCATTGAACAGAATGTCGTGTGACAGTGACGTCATGTTTCATTGAACAGAATGTCGTGTGACAGTGACGCCATGTGTCATTGAACAGAGTGTCGTGTGACAGTGACGTCATGTTTCATTGAACAGAATGTAGTGTGGCGGTGACGTTATGTTTCATTGAACAGAATGTCGTGTGACAGTGACGTCATGTTTCATTGAACAGAATGTCGTGTGACAGTGACGCCATGTTTCATTGAACAGAGTGTCGTGTGACAGTGACGTCATGTTTCATTGAACAGAATGTCGTGTGACAGTGACGTCATGTTTCATTGAACAGAATGACGTGTGACAGTGACGTCATGTTTCATTGAACAGAATGTCGTGTGACAGTGACGCCATGTTTCATTGAACAGAATGTAGTGTGACAGTGATGCCATGTTTCATTGAACAGAGTGTAGTGTGACAGTGACGTCATGTTTCATTGAGCAGAGTGTCGTGTGACAGGGACGCCATGTGTCACTGAACAGAACTGATGCCATGTTTCAGACGCGCCTCAAGCTGGACGATCGCATCAACATGATGATGGAGATGGAGGATGCCAACGCTGCCACCACCACCACTACCACCACCACCACTTCCAGCAAGGACATGTCCCTTCCCGTCATCGTCTCCTCCCTCCCCTCAACCAAACACAGCAACATCACCGTCGCCAACAGCTACACCCATTTGGTATCCAACAGCAATCAGCATGAGGATGACGACGAGGAACCCATTATCGATGACGACGAGCTGCACAGTCTGCTTGGGGTGTGATCAGGGGTGAGGGGGTGGGGGGTGGCGGCGATGTGTGTGTGTGTGTGTGTGTGTGTGTGTGTGTGTGAGTGTGTGTGTGTGTGTGTGTGTGTGTGAAATTTTCATCAGATTGAACAACGTTAGAGTTGTGACATTTAAGTGACTTTTTTTTTTACTACAACAAGCTGGAAGAAAAATATAACATTCAAGTCATGAAAAGAGTGTATAGTGGGAGGGGTGGAGGGAGGTCTTTTTTTCTTTGTTTTGTTTGTTTTTTTCTCTTTTTTTTCTTTGAATTTCTATTTGACGAATAGTTAACACTGGTAGGTGGTTAATTTGAAAAGAAAACAAAACACACACAAAAATGCCAAACACACAAATATGAAAAACAAGAAAAGGGAAAAAAAAAGGGTTTATGAAGTGTGGGCTGTTGTGTCATTGCTGTTTGTTACTTAGAACATGCTGTCAACATTATTCAGCACGTGGCATCAGTGTGTGGCGGTCGACCTTTGCAATCCATTGACTCATGTTGTGTTGATTAACGGACTGGAACGTGAGGTGTGTGTGTACACATTGCCAGTAACAGTGGACATGTCGGCCGTGGCTAGGGTATCGGGTTTGTGGAACTTATGCATTGACAGTGAGCAGTCTTCTTTCTGTGTTCTTTGAAACAAGTCTTCGATGCATAACATTTTCATGTTCAAGAGTTCCCCCTTTGTTTTATCAGCAGGAACTAGACTTTTTCTTTCCCCTCAGAGGTGAAAGTTTGTTGACGGTGATAACTTTAAAAAATATCGAGGCTTGTTTCCGTCAGTAGGTTTTCTAGTTCTGCAGTTTCAGTTCCATCAGGGAGGTGGCACTGCATGTGGACTCGTCAGTGTACGTTACACCACATCTGCGAAGTATTGATCACACGGCATTGATTTATAGCTGATGGATAAGTGAATTAATGGGCTAAGATGAGAAATGATTAAGAAGGATTTTTTAACGTCAGTAGACTCTCTCTTCTCCAAGAGGAAAAGTGTGAAAGTCCATCTATCCATCATGGATGCCCCCCTGGGTCCAAAGGGTATCAGGCATCCTCATCTACAGCAACATCAAAGCAGTCCAGTCGCAGTGCCAGGGGGCGGTCACATCAGGTCGTTGCCCTCCCCCTCAGAGGAAGAGCATGCAGAGCGACCATGAGGTGTTCACAGGTGGCTGTGTCCTGATCCACAATGCCACCCGGTGACTGGGTCCAGGGGTCAGTCATCCTGACGCTGGTCTGGACACAGTGGAATGTGTTTCTGCTGTTGTAGTTAGGGTGGGTTTTTTTTTTTTTTTCCAATCTGGCCATCCTTTGTGAGTGGCATCACTCCCACACATCTGGTTCCAAGCACCCCCTACACAACCACACACTGCTTCATCCTGCCACAGTCTCAGCACAGCAGCCTGCCTGCAGCTTTGAGGCAACCCACCAGAGGAGACACTGCGTTGCTGCAGAGTCACTGCCATGATGTTCGGTAGCGCTTGATCTGTTCCAGCATGTGCAAGACACCACACATCAGCTTCAGCCCCCCGCAGGTGATGACACTCACAGTGACTTTGAGAAGTCATGCAGTGTGGGTGTCCCTGTCTGCATCAGGCCCCGCACTTAATGACAGTGTCTTTTTGTTTGAGAAGCCATGTAGTGTGGGTGTCCCTGTCTGGAACGTTTCACACTGCCTTTCCAGTGAAAGTGCTGATGAAAACGATGATGACGACAACCTTCACCATGAAGAGTGTGCAGGAGGAGAGGAGCTTGAGACAGGTCACCTGGAGGTCGGGGCATGAAGGGCCATGGCTTTGGAGACTGGCATCGTCTAGATCAGTGAGGATGAGGAAGGCGCCTTGCATTTCTGTCACAGGAAGTGGAAGAATGGTTCAGTTTTGCAAATCCATAATAAACAATCGTTGATGCTGTTAAAGCTGTATGGACAAAAACTGTTGTCCATGTAAACAATCATTGTTTGTGTGAAAGTATACAGACAAAAAGTGTAGTAATTATAAGGCTACAGCAACAGTAGTTGGCTGAAATTGTAAAGCTACATGAACTATGAATACTGGGTTATGCTGCAGCTGAATGAAGGACGGTTGATTATTTAAAAACATAAGCATTGGCGTGGTTGATTTTTCATAGGCGTCAACCACTTTGGAGTCTTTGGGCTTCTTACCCTCAAAGCTAGCTGTATATTTCTGTATATTCCACCGCTAGGTCCTGTAATCCAACAAATGTAACAGAATACTAGCGTTACTACCCATTTGTCATGACATGTCTGATCACATTGACAGAAATTGTGCGTGCGTGATTCGAATCAAAACCAGTCGCTCCACAGCGACCCAGAAGCGACATTATATCCCAAACCAGAACACAGGTAGAACGATTCTGTGAAAGGCAGAGTCAGCTGGCAAGCTTGAAACATTGACAGAAAATTCCTGTCCGTTTTTTTTTTTTTTTTTTTTAAACTCCTGTAAATTGATTTTTCCCTTAGCTAAATCAGTATGGCCATGTAGGCTGGACACACTGGTTTTCCTGTGCAGCTATAGGGGTGGGGCATTGTGGTTGACAGCTGTGTGCAAGGCTGCAGACTGGGCACCGTGCCACTGCAGACATTTATCCAAGTCATTCAGTCATCATCAGGTGGAGAGCAATGTGCACACAAGTGACGGTGTGGGAGAAACGGGAGAATGTTTTTATTTGCAAATCAACTCTTGGGCTTTGTTCCGCTTTTGTCGGTTGAGACACTCGTGTGATATGTCTCCAGCTCTCTCTCTCTCTCTCTCTCTCTCTCTCTCTCTCTCTCTCTCTCTCTCTCTCTCTCTATGTCAAAGAGCATAAAATGGCGTCCATGTCTGAAATCGGTCTACCATCTTGATTCTGATCTGCTTCATGGCAAGGTTGTCTGAATTCATGAACTGGCATGCATTCTGTGTTGAAAGGAGAGTTTACTTGCATGGTTCGGTCAGTCAGAAAGAAAATCACATGTTATCTTTAATATGTTGTGATCATGTGAACCAGGTTTGTGAGCAAGTTTGTTATTTCTTTGTTGCATGAAAAATGACATGTTTTAAAATGCAATATCTAGAGGCAGTATTCTACAGAAACGCATCAAATACTAAGGTAAATAGTGAGTATTATCCATCTTCTTCTTGCAGTGAGTATTGGTATTGTACTTGCCTACTTTAATCTTTATTACGAAAATGTTGTGTTACGAACTTTTAATGCTACAACTTCCCTGTGTTGTTTTTCGGCTGAAAGAAAAGGTGTTTGTTGCCATGAAAAGGGAGATGGATGCTGTTTTGTCACTCCGTCAAATAAACTAAATGTTTATGGTTGTAAACTGAGAAATTCTTTGCTTTGTTTCATGCAACTGAGTGATGTTTGAATGTTTGTTAAATTCTTTGTGTTCATCGTAAATAATCGCAGAAAGAATGCATCGGCATTTCAAGAAAAGAGGGAAGTTGCAGATTTCAAAATGAGTTTTCCTCACTACATAAATAGACACCTTTTTGTGCTTTATGCCTGTATGTCATCTTCAGTGTTGAAATGAATGGTGAAAAAAACCCAAAAGATGATACAGAACCACTGTGTTTCAGCCTTGAAAGGCTTCAACAAGCAAGGGAAAAAAAAATTGATCAGTGAAGACTGAGACGGTGCTGTGAATCTCTGTCCTGGTCAGAGACGACCTGACACAGGTGTATTCTGCACTTCCTTTCAGAATGTATCTTGCTGTCAACCAGGCGGGTGACAGTTTACCTACCATGTGAGTCATTAGTTGTATTTGTGTTGATGTCTCATTTCCAGCCTGGGACTTTTTTTTTTCCCAGTTTAATGTTTGAAAGGCTCAGAGTTGTCAGCTGGACTGATGATAGCACGGGAACAGGTGCAGGAGATACAGACACCTGCAGTGTTGGTCAGGAAATGTGGGCAGCGTGGTCACTTGCTATGATGATAGCACGGGAACAGGTGCAGGAGATACAGACACCTGCAGTGTTGGTCAGGAAATGTGGGCAGCATGGTCACTTGCTGCAATGATAGAACGGGAACAGGTGTAGGAGATACAGACACCTGCAGTGTTGGTCAGGAAATGTGGGCAGCATGGTCACTTGCTGCGATGATAGAATGGTAACAGGTGTAGGAGATACAGACACCTGCAGTGTTGGTCAGGAAATGTGAGCGGCATGGTCACTTGCTGCGATGATAGAATGGTAACAGGTGTAGGAGATACAGACACCTGCAGTGTTGGTCAGGAAATGTGAGCGGCATGGTCACTGCAGACAAACTGTGAAATACATGGAACTTGACAGCATGGTTCTGCAGAGTGAGGCAACTGCAGGCAGAAACCTGAACAAATTTTAAATTTTTTAGCAAACTGCCAAGAAAACGCAGGCAAACGAATCGCAAGACAAAACACGACGCGTTTCAACCTCTTAGGTCATCCTCAGGCAAGATACAACACACTCGGGACAGCGAAAATGAAACGAACGAGCAGTCACTGATCTTCATTCTCTTCACAGCAAGATGGGCGTTGAGTCTGAACGAGCAGTCACTGATCTTCATTCTCTTCACGGCAAGATGGGCGTTGAGTCTGAACGAGCAGTCACTGATCTTCATTCTCTTCACAGCAAGATGGGCGTTGAGTCTGAACGAGCAGTCACTGATCTTCATTCTCTTCACGGCAAGATGGGCGTTGAGTCTGAACGAGCAGTCGCTGATCTTCATTCTCTTCACGGCAAGATGGGCGTTGAGTCTGAACGAGCAGTCGCTGACCTTCATTCTCTTCAGGGCAAGATGGGCGTTGAGTCTGAACGAGCAGTCACTGATCTTCATTCTCTTCATGGCAAGATGGGCGTTGAGTCTGAACGAGCAGTCACTGATCTTCATTCTCTTCACGGCAAGATGGGCGTTGAGTCTGAACGAGCAGTCACTGATCTTCATTCTCTTCACAGCAAGATGGGCGTTGAGTCTGAACGAGCAGTCACTGATCTTCATTCTCTTCACGGCAAGATGGGCGTTGAGTCTGAACGAGCAGTCACTGATCTTCATTCTCTTCAGGGCAAGATGGGCGTTGAGTCTGAACGAGCAGTCACTGATCTTCATTCTCTTCAGGGCAAGATGGGCGTTGAGTCTGAACGAGCAGTCACTGATCTTCATTCTCTTCACGGCAAGATGGGCGTTGAGTCTGAACGAGCAGTCGCTGATCTTCATTCTCTTCAGGGCAAGATGGGCGTTGAGTCTGAACGAGCAGTCGCTGATCTTCATTCTCTTCAGGGCAAGATGGGCGTTGAGTCTGAACGAGCAGTCGCTGATCTTCATTCTCTTCAGGGCAAGATGGGCGTTGAGTCTGAACGAGCAGTCGCTGATCTTCATTCTCTTCAGGGCAAGATGGGCGTTGAGTCTGAACGAGCAGTCGCTGATCTTCATTCTCTTCAGGGCAAGATGGGCGTTGAGTCTGAACGAGCAGTCGCTGATCTTCATTCTCTTCAGGGCAAGATGGGCGTTGAGTCGCATTTTAGTTGTCCTGAGTGTTACGTATCTTGCCTGAAGAAGACTAAGAGGTCGGAAAGCGTCATGTTCTGTCTTGTGATTCGTTTGTGTACGCTTTCTTGGCGGTTCGCTATTAACTGCATTTAAAATTTGCATAGTTCTTATCTGCCCATAGCGCATCCCATGAGGCATAGCAGCCACCCGAGGCTGAAAAGTCTCTCAGATTAATGCCTGGAGTGGGAATTGAACCCACAACCTTCCAACTGGGATGCTAACCACTGCAAGACAGTGTGGTGGTCTTTGTCACACCTGTCTTACCTGTTGAAGGCTCAAGAATTGAAACGCGTTGCTTCTGTGTTGTCTTCTATTGTTCTGTTGCTTTGGGGGTAAAGAAGCTCCTCTTGGATTCTCTGGTTTCAACTCTGTCTGCTGTCACTCTGTCATCAATGCAGTTGTCTCCACTTGGATTCATTAAAGCAATATTATTAGTATTAAGCGGGTTGTTTGCCAGTGTCTCTCTTTGTGTTTCTGTATCATTTTGTTGTTGTTGGATATGTGTGTTCTTGCTTTTGTTCACAGCTCTCTCTCTCTCCCCTCTCCTCCTCTCTCTCTCTCTCTCTCTCTCTCTCTCTCTCTCTCTCTCTCTCTCTCTCTCTCTCTCTCTCCCCTCTCAGTTGCTTTCTCTCTCTCTCTCTCTCTCTCTGTGTCTCTCTCCCTCACAATCAATCTCTCTCTCTCTCTCTCTCTCTCTCCTCTCGCTCTCTCTCTCTCTCTCTCTCTCTCTCTCTCTCTCTCTCTCTCTCTCTCTCTCTCTCTATGATGATAGCATTGTCTGTATGAATGATATGTGCTGAAATAATGTATGCTTGACAAGGACAGATTGTAAGACTAGGCTTTGGCCTAAAATCTTCATCCTTGGGTATTAAAGATCAATCAATCAATCAATCTCTGTCTCCTCTCTCTCTCTCTCTCTCTCTCTCTCTCTCTCTCTGTCTCCTCTGTCTCTCTCTGTCTCCTCTGTCTCTCTCTCTCTCTCTCTCTCTCTCTCTCTCTCTCTCTCTCTCTCTGTCTCCTCTCTCTCTCTCTCTCTCTCTCTCGGAGAATTGTTTCATTATCCACCTGTCCAAATCAGATGTATGGAAACTTGTGTTAGCATGATGTGCAGTGTATCTGGCCATTTCTCCGGCATGGCAATGGCTGTAGAGATGGTAATGAAACTTCAGTTCTCTAGTATGGCCATGTGAACATGAGCACTAGGTTTATGAAACCTTGATTCTCTAGTATGGCCATGTGAACATGAGCACTAGGTTTATGAAACCTTGATTCTCTAGTATGGCCGTGTGAACATGAGCACTAGGTTTATGAAACCTTGATCCTCTAGTATGGCCGTGTGAACATGAGCACTAGGTTTATGAAACCTTGATCCTCTAGTATGGCCGTGTGAACATGAGCACTAGGTTTATGAAACCTTGATCCTCTAGTATGGCCGTGTGAACATGAGCACTAGGTTTATGAAACCTTGATCCTCTAGTATGGCCGTGTGAACATGAGCACTAGGTTTATGAAACCTTGATCCTCTAGTATGGCCGTGTGAACATGAGCACTGGGTTTATGAAACCTTGATCCTCTAGTATGGCCATGTTAACATGAGCACTAGGTTTATGAAACCTTGATTCTCTAGTATGGCCGTGTGAACATGAGCACTGGGTTTATGAAACCTTGATTCTCTAGTATGGCCGTGTGAACATGAGCACTAGGTTTATGAAACCTTGATTCTCTAGTATGGCCGTGTGAACATGAGCACTGGGTTTATGAAACCTTGATTCTCTAGTATGGCCGTGTGAACATGAGCACTAGGTTTATGAAACCTTGATTCTCTAGAATGGTCATGTTCATGAACTTGAGAAGATCGTATGTGAAACTCTTCAGATTAGCATACAGAACACAGAATAGCAGAAGATGGGTACCTGCGCCATTATTTACTAAAAGTACCTCTATCCCCATACCCCTGACTCTCCTCCCATTCCCTCCCTTCCCCTATCCCCATCACCCTGCCCTCCCCCTCACCCCTGCTCACCCCCCACCCCCCACCCCCCAAAAAAAGAAAATGCCATGCATAGAGTAATCATAAGAAGTGATTGGACTGAAAATGTATACTTAAATTTGTAACAGAGACACTGACAACATTTTATTGAACTCTGTTTTCATGTATTTATTTTTTAAGGATTTTCGAACAGGCTGTTAGAAGTTATGGTGATTTTGAACAGGCTGTTAGAAGTTATGGTGATTTTGAACAGGCTGTTAGAAGTTATGGTGATTTTGAGAATTTACATTTTGGTTCAACTATTTCTAAACGTTGTGTTAACCACTTTGACAAGGTGAGCCTGACCAGTCACCCTTATCATGGCTCTCCATGGGACAGTTCATGTCCCCTGCCACCCACAGGTAAAGCTTCATGTCCCCTGCCACCCACAGGTAAAGTTTCATGTCCCCTGTCACCCACAGGTAAAGTTTCATGTCCCCTGCCACCCACAGGTAAAGCTTCATGTCCCCTGCCACCCACAGGTAAAGTTTCATGTCCCCAGGTAAAGTTTCATGTTCCCTGCCACCCACAGGTAAAGTTTCATGTCCCCAGGTAAAGTTTCATGCCCCCTGCCACCCACAGGTAAAGTTTCATGACCCCTGCCACCCACAGGTAAAGTTTCATGTCCCCTGCCACCCACAGGTAAAGTTTCATGTCCCCAGGTAAAGTTTCATGACCCCTGCCACCCACAGGTAAAGTTTCATGACCCCTGCCATCCACAGGTAAAGTTTCATGACTCATGTCCCCTGCCATCCACAGGTAAAGTTTCATGTCCCCTGCCACCCACAGGTAAAGTTTCATGTCCCCTGCCACCCACAGGTAAAGTTTCATGTCCCCAGGTAAAGTTTCATGTCCCCTGCCACCCACAGGTAAAGTTTCATGTCCCCAGGTAAAGTTTCATGCCCCCTGCCACCCACAGGTAAAGTTTCATGTCCCCTGCCACCCACAGGTAAAGTTTCATGTCCCCAGGTAAAGTTTCATGACCCCTGCCACCCACAGGTAAAGTTTCATGACTCATGTCCCCTGCCACCCACAGGTAAAGTTTCATGTCCCCAGGTAAAGTTTCATGTTCCCTGCCACCCACAGGTAAAGTTTCATGTCCCCAGGTAAAGTTTCATGACCCCTGCCACCCACAGGTAAAGTGGGAAAAGGATTCTACATACTTTGAGGTCAAGGACCAAATCTATATAGGTGCAAAAAGAAAAGAAAGAAAAGGGTCGTACTTGTTTACTTAATTAAGCAAACTCTTTCTTCTTCAGACATGTTCACCGATATGATTTCACAATACTCTGTTCACAAGTTAAGAAGAAAAAAAGTGAATACAACATTGGAGAGGAAAAAAAAAAAGACGCCCCCCCCCCCCCCCCTCCCCCAATCAAGAAGAGAAGTGCTTGAGTGGTAATCCCATTTGAGCATTAACCAGGGCGTTGTCGTGGTGTGCCAATGTGGGTGCTTTGACCAAAGGGCCATAACTCTTGCATGCAAAATGTCTCCCAGCTGAACGTACTTCTTTGAGTATTTGCCAGTACACACAAGCAATAGTGAGGGAGGTACAGGCCCTGAAATACGATGAAAACTGGCAAGAGAGCAAGAATAGATCCCAAAGTATGCCAGTGGACTAGGTGTGAGAGAAGTGTGTCGGATGAACGTACATATATATCAGACCTGTTTACCCATACAGTTCTGTGTATTCTGTACACATTTGTCAAAAATATGATGAAAGCGACGAAGTTAGAACAGAGAAAAAAAAGAAGGAAAAGAAAAAGGTGCAAGAAATTCTGGAGACAAAGGTATTGAAGTGCACTTGCGGCGTATAACCATAGAGCAACAATTTTTGTTAACCTCTGTGCAAAATTGCGTCAGGCTGTGTCTGTTAGTTTGGCAAAATGCCCTGAAACATTCAAAAAAAAAATCAACAAACTAACACAAAAAAAAAAAAAAAAAAAACCGCATGAGAGCATGAGCTTGTGACAAAGTATGCTGATGAATCGGTTTTGAAAGTAATTTGTATTAGAAAGAATCTATTTTACCTCAGTTAATGCCAGGTCAGGTTGTTACTACCTGGAGGAAGCCTCCACATTGTGATGGCAGGCAAGTGAAAATGAAGCGAATGCCCCATCTCCCTCTCCCAGCCCCCTGCCCCCTTCTGAACCCACTCCTCTGTTGTCACAGAAATTTGGAATTTTAGACATACTCTTTGTTGAAAATGCGCTCATTTTTCGTTGGAAAAGCACACTGATAGCAGTTTTAGGATAAACAGGCCTGATGTATTCTTCTTCTTACCACAGTTACAGCAAGATTGGGTGTTGAATTACAAGAAGTTAGTACCCTCCTAAAACGTTGGTCTGCTATGCAGTGTGTGGATACTGAATCTGGAAAACCATGATATTTTGTTGTTCCATGACTGTGCTTTACTTCCACTCTGATTGCATCTTGGACAGCTGTGATCCTTTCATTGCAGTCTTCAGTGTAGTTCGTTCCTTGAATTTGTTTCGATTCCAGTCGTAGTGAATATGATGATTACAATTTCCATTTAAAGATCAAATGTTCAGGTGTTTGGCATTTCAAAATGAGTGACATTGTGATTGGTTTGGTTTTGCTTTTGTGTGTGTGTGTGTGTGTGTGTGTGTGTGTGTGTGTGTATGTGTGTGTGTGTGTGTGTGTGCATTGATTTGAAATATTGTTCAGTTGAACTGCATGAATTATGTCCCTTTTTTTTTCTTTTCTCTTGTGTTTTTAATTCCTGTTAGGTATATGTGATAAACATGATAAATTCATTCCTTTTGGCACCACCTGTGCATCCATACAGTTTTGTCTGTAAGCTGCATTGTATAGAAAATACCCCTGATGCTTCACACTGCCAAAGCAAACACCTAATAGAGTTGTACTGACTGTATTTGAGGGGCCTGCAAGCAAATGGTTAAAGCAGTTGCCTAGGGATTGAATGGTACGTGATTCAAGTCAGGAAAGATTAAGGCGGTGGAAGGAGAAGGATGGGCTCCACCATCTGATGTGCTGTGCTCTGAACACAGTGAACCTCTTAACAGTTCACTGTCCCTATGACTATTATGCGGTGTGACTTGTTACCCTTAACCTTTATTCCATGTTCTAACAGTTCATGCAAAAGCTCATCTGTCCCTTCCCACTACCCTTTCAAGGTTGAAGCTTTTGTATAACTATAAGGGAAGGGTTATTTTTTTTGTTTTGTTTTGTTTTGTTCGTTCTTTTCAGAATTATCCAAAGTTTCTACACGTAGGTGCAATGTGTTGTCCTGTAGAAAGGCAGCTCCATGCTAGGCAGTTGGTCAAGAGTGTAAAGAAACTGTTGACAGCAAAGAAGGGTTGTCCAAAAACCTCTCCCCATTTGTGGAAAGTATTCCAAACTTTATGGTGAGGAATGCATCCAACAGGTTAATTTTGGCTGCCTGCCTGGGGGGGGGGGGGGGGGGGGGGGGGGGGGGAAGGGGGGGTATATGTGCAGGAAAGGGGGGGGGGGAACAGAATCTTAAAAGAAAAAAAGAAAATAATGAATAATTAAACAAAACACACACACACACGAAGACAGTCTGTTAGTGCATGTCTGTCACTTTCCACATGATCAAAAGCGCATTGTTTAATGACAAGCATGTGAGAAAAAGAACCCCTGTGGGCCCCATACATTAACAGCTGACCGTAAGGGAACAGCAGTGGACACTCCCTAGTGGATGGAGCCTGCTCACTCTTTCCCACAGCCTCATGGCACGTGTTGTCCGTCACACAGCCAGTTGCAGCTAGCGCGCGCAAAATTCCCACGCATGGGAAGATGCTGTTTACTATGGTTGCCGGCATGTAGGCTCTGTCTGTAGTGACCAAGCATAGCCAGGGGTGGGAGACCTTCCGTATTGATGTGGAATTCCTTATAGCAAATTTTTCCTTTTTTTTCTTCTTTTTTTTCTTTTTTTTTTTCGTGTGCACGTTCCGTGTTCGATTCAGGTTTTTGCGCCACTCATGTTAGAAATCCGCCATCTTGTTTTCAATGCGTGAAGACCATATCATCGTGCTTTGTATTTGTCAAAAATGGAGCTGATTAACGACAAAGCAGCGGCACGGAAGATCGACAGTGACCTGAAGAAAAACAAGTGGAGAAATGGATGAGATGGACGAATTGAAAAGTCCGTTCCGAAAATGGCTGCGGAAAACAAATGAAGTGGGCGCTGCTTGGTGTATAACCCCAACCATTTTGTGATTTGTCTCCCAGAACAGTCAGCCAATGAAACGGAAAGTCACTCCCACAGACATAAGAAGCTTCTTTGCAAAGAAGTAAAAAAAAAACCACCAAAAAAACCACTAAGGAACAGACAGACAACAATCGGATATAATCAGTTGATTTTCATTTCCAAGACTTGTCTCTCTGCTGTTACTGATTTCCATTTTCAGGACTTAACCCACTGCAGCTTCTAGTTTTCAAGACTTGCCCCTCAACTAACACTGATTTTCATTTTAAAGACTGACCTTGCTGCAGTCAATGACTTCTGTTTCCAAGACTCGCCCCAACATAGGTTAAAAAAAGAACTGATCCCACTGATTTCTGTTTTCAAGAATCGCCCCGCTGTGGTCATTGAAAAGCTGACCCCAATACTGTCACTGACTCCTGTTACTATGTGTGTGCCTATCTTAAGATGGTTGGGTTAAAGAACCTCTGGCAGAAACGAGCAGGTCATCTGTCTCCTCTGTCACCTGTCCACCTGTTCATCATGGTCACGAGCTGCTCACTTCTGAATAGGTGACTGACGCAATGTCATGCACAAAAGAATGTGTTTTGGCAGCTTTCAGTGACCCTTAATGATGGCTCTGAGGATGTCCTGGCCAAGTGAAGTAACGAGTCTTTGTACTTTTGAAGTGTGATCTTGTGTTTGGCCAGCCAGAAGAAAAGAAGAAAAAGAAACACCGAAGGTGCTGGGGAGGACCCAGAGAAGCACCGTCTTCACCTGCCTTTAGAGCAGTCCTGTACCACCCTTGGAGGCCTGCGCTGTATTGACGATGGGTACAGGCACGCGCAGGACACTCCATTAAGATATCAAGGGACATAACTGCTCCTGAACAGAGGTAAATTAGACTACAGGATGCAGCTCATAACAGCCTCAAAGTAGCATCCCCATGGGTGTACCAGCCCGTATTTCATGACTGCAGAGCCCACCGGCGAAAAACCCACCCCCAGCTGCCGAGCACACCTACAGACCCAACCACCCCTGCCCACGGACAGATGAAGACGGTGCCACTCCAGACACAGCCAAGCTTTCGCCATACGGTGTTATGTGCCCTCAAGAGATAGTTAAGAAATCTCTGAAGATCGTGTGGTAGGATATCACGTTGCTGTAGAAATTCATCTGTTGGTGGCCATGGCAAACTTTCTGATTTCACGAAGGCCTCTGTTATTACTGTCCGTAGATACGAGGCAACATCTTTCAGGATGTCGGTTGAGCCAGGCTTGTACGCTAGAATGACAGCTCTGTCAGTTTTCATTTCTGAACTGTACACAAGCAAAGACTGAAACTCCCCATCTTTTCTGTGAGGTGAAGCAAACGACAATCTGTGCCCATATGTCTCACTCTTCTCCCACTTCCGCCTTAGCTTTTCAGCCCTATAATGTGTATTTGGGTGTTCTGTCTCGTTCAAGGCAGAGGTATATGTATCACCAGGTCTGACAGTCATAAAATCTGCTGCTGAAGCACCTCTCTTTCAACTCTTAAACAGACTCTGTCAAATACTGTCTTGTGTGACTTTTCCAGGTTTTCCTGATATCTCTTTGACGCACCGTCTTTACTCTGCCATGCAGCAGGATCTCTGACATACTTCTTGCGACAGGAAGGGTAATACTGTGCTTCGCAGGCAAACAGATCAAATCTTCTGATTCTGCACAATAGTTTCTCGTCTTTTTTGTGCTCAGAAACTTCCAAGAACTGTGCTCCATCCTTCACGTTCAAACTTGGATGTAGGTTCAGTTGTCCAAGCATTCTGTGATTCTTTTGCTTTCAACCCTCTTAGTTACAAAATATGCAGTCCGATTTGAAGATGATTGTTTCCACTGAGCCAGAAGAACGCCCAGGCTGTCTTTGTTCTAGAGTTATTGTTTGTGATTCTGAAGATGATTCCAATCTATCAAGGTTTTTAGTGAACCTTTGGTAACAGTCACGATGGCAGCCGTATTCTGGCCGTAAGTCATCTGGAACGCAGTTGCAAGCCTCTTCCATCCAGTATGGAGAATTCAGTTGGCTGCAATAGTCTTTTCTTGCAAATGCTTTGAAGTTTTATCAGTCTACTCTGATGTCATTTGCAGTTAGAGAGGTGAACAAATGATCTCTTGTTAGAATTGCTGAAATGAATGACACACACTTCACCAACAGGGCTGTCTTCATGTTTTCGCTTTCTTGCCGCCATGTTCAGTTATTCATTACACCAGGATTCATTCACCTGCACTAAAAAAAACAAGCAAAAAAGAACAACAAAGAACATTAGTAATACAAATCAAACCATTTTTTGGTTAAGATGCATGCGATTTCCAAGTAGTAGTGTTATTATTATACATGTACATATGAAATGTAGAAAATTCGTTATAAAGATAATCACAACATCTAGAACAACAAATTATATTGTATTACTGTTGTATTTCACTACAATATATTCATTTTATTTTACAGCGATGCTTGTTGCAAATAAGTTTTGTTCTGTCTAAAGCATGTTGTGTCGTTTTTGTCGAAATCGCAGATTTAGGGGGTATAGGAGATATATTTAATTTTGTACCTATAAAGAACGGAACTAGGAAGCCCTAATTGGTCCTGAATGACCCAAAGGCATTGTTGTGTATGAAAACAAACCCCCAAAAGCCCTGCTTTCTATCATTTTCAATGTATCGCAGATGACATACAGTCCGTATTGTGAAAATGACGGTTTCAGCAGATAGCGCACACCTGAAGCCAAGATATTCTGTATTGGACTACATAAAAGGCTTTTTTAAGACGGCAAGATCATTGATTTAGTTACAAAAGTAACAGAAATGTGAATTTCTGGTCATTCACATGAGCTACATTTGACTTAAATTGATGATTAATTGTGGTCAGCATAAAAGGGGGGTACCCTTAAATCAAGGGCCATAACTCATAGTCCAAATGAGTTATTTTCTTGGGAACAACCAGAAACGTGTTCAGTGGTCCCTAAGGTACATTATGGATCCACTTAGGTTAAGTCCTGAGGGGGGGGGGGGGGGGTGCATGGTGACCATGGTTTGCTTGGCAACTATTACCTTACCTTACCTCACTGCAGCCACTAATTTCCAGTTCCATACTCACCTTGCTGCTTTAGCTGACAGACTTTTTCATGTTCGCTCATTGCAGTCACTGATTTTCTTCTCAAGAATTGTTCAGTTGGGGTTACTGGTTTATTGATTCCAGGTTAATCCACTCTAATCATTGACTTTCATTGTTCAGATGCCCCAGTGCCGCCATCCACTGATTTCTGTTGTAAGACTTGGCCCACTGCAGCTTTTGATTTTGCTCAGTGTTTGTTCCAATCCAGTGCTGGTGCAGACATTGACTCTGCTGAATTTAAGCCATGTAAGACTGAAAATAAAAAACAAAAACAGGAATCCTCATTCTTGAACTTATGAATTAAGTCATTGAAATTTGGCCACTATCTTGGGTCCTCTCCAGCACCTTCGGGTGTTTCTTTTTCTTCTTTTCTTCTTCTTCTTCTTCTATTAACATCACTGGCGAGTATTATTCATGCATTGCATCCTGTTTTGTTTTGATGGTTAACTGAACTTGAGATGTATTCTAAGTACTTGGCATAACATTTTCAGTTTGATATTTAAGCCGTAAGTCAAATGTTGTCATATTTGGAATCTTTTTGTGTAGAAGTTATTAACTTTGTTTTCAAGGAGAGGCCACAAAAGTGTCTTGGCAAGACAAATTTTCTTCAACGCCCCCCCCCCCCCCCCCCCCCCCCTCCCCCTGACCCCCCAGCGGGGCGTTGCCCCTGCACCCCACCGGGGGCCTAAAACAGCCACCACTCCACTCCACCCCCCACCGCCCTTTTCAGTCTAGCTATGGTTTTCTGCTCTCACCCCTGCATAGCGCGGAGAGAGGCAGTGAGCGTCTTCTGATTGAAGGTGCATGAAGCAGACGATACCCCTGCATAGCGCGGAGAGAGGCAGTGACCGTCTTCTGATTGAAGGTGCATGAAGCAGACGATACTTTGGTATGCGTGCATTAATCAGGTAGGGAGGATGCATTACTGCATTTCATGACAGAAATTGTACGTTCTCTTAAGATTTCCTTTCTTTATGGTGTATTTTGCACTCAGTGCATTATTTACAATACACATGTATGTGATTAATCCACAAAAGTGCCAAAAATAAAGGCAAAATGCTGAATTTGGGACTGCTGTAAGAATACAGTTTTGTTGTGAGCGTAGGGGCCCACAACCACGCGCCGCCATTACGCTTGGAACTAATGCCAGGCATCAGGTGAACAAGTTGGGCAGCCAGGGACAGCAGGAGGAAGTGTAGTGTTTCAAAGACAGCTGCCCCAAGTTGCTGGAATGTTCCACAAAGAACCGACCAAGAACACTCGCCTTCAGGTGTATGTGCATGCCAAAAGTGTCACGTAGGTTAGGCTGACTGAATAGTCGTTTGCTGTCCACTTTTTCCTCACGTAAACGACCTCTCTCCCATCCCGTGCAGACCGACCCATCAAACAAGCAAGTCCGAATCATGTCACCTAGATCCTGACCTTTAATGATATTGAAGATTAGAAATTTCTTGGGGGAAAATGAAATGTGTGGCGGTTGCTAGCTAGGAAATATGTTGGATCAGATGCAAGCAGGCTGCAATGAATTTTGGATGAAAACAACGAAACAAACTGCAGGCACAAAGAAAAAGACAGTATCTGTGTGGATGTGTGAGTCGTGTGAGAGAAATTCACAGCAAGTCAGTTTACGTTATGTTGGAAAAAGTTCATTTGTCTGTAACGAAAATCGTTTTACTGACAGAAAAAGTAAGTTTTTAATTGGAAATGAAATTAGATTACAATTATCACCATTCCAGTTTTGAATGTTGTTTCTGAGAGGGGGGTGGGAAAGGAGGGGGGGGATGGGTAAGTGGGGGTGGCTGGTGGTGTACCTTGTCAAGGAAAAGTGTGGAGCTCAGCTGAGGGCCGAGGGGGCATGTGAAGTCTGAGACCACAATAAGACCCAAAGTGTGAACATTACGACCCAAAGTGTGAACATTACGACCCAAAGTGTGAACATTAAGACCCAAAGTGTGAACAAACTGAAATGGTGATATGAAAACGGAAATCCATGCTAATCTATGGACCTAAGAGGATCGTTGTAAAAAAAATATTTGACACATTCCACGCCTTGATAAAAGCAAATGAAACGTATTGATTGATTTGACTGATTGATCTGTTGATTTGACTGATTGATCTGTTGACAGGGTCTAGCATTGTAAGCCTTTCGGCGTATATACGCCGATTCATAGACCCCCATACGCCGATTTCGATTGAGCGTACGCCGAAATCGTTTTATCGCGAAAAAAAAAAATTCGCATCCGGCGCGCTTCTTATTCGTACGCTGTCGCCTATTCCAATCGGTCGGGTTCGCCGCCATCTTTGTACACTTTCCCTTGTTAACTTACAGCAGCGAGTATCATGGCGCGAAGAGTCGATGTTGTTCAACGCGAAAGCCGTTTTCTGACCAAGGATGCCGCTACCAATGGAGATGGGACTGCTTGATGCCGATTTTGTCATTTCGACGACGACGGAAATGAAAAGAGCAAGTGCCAATATGGTGAATTTTCAGGAAACTGACTTGTGCTGGCAAGGCCCATTGCACGTTGTGCGATAAGGAGATCGCGTACTCAAACAAAGGTTTCGTTGCGCTGAAAAACCACTGCGAAACGGACATCCACAGAAAGAGGCTGAAGGAAAAATCACTGCATGGGTGCCACTCTTCCGTCTGGGTGACGGAAATCCGTTTTTTCGGCAAGGTCCCAGACGGAAATTCCGTTTTTCAAGTTTCATCATTGGAAAAAAAAAAAAAAAAAAAAAGGTTTTCGGGGGAAGAACAGTTGAATCGGCGGTATTTGACCGAAGCAGCACTGAAGCAGACGACCGGAAATGAGGAAGCGCTCTCAATCGGTGAAGACAACACAGGTCCACCATCTTTGTAAGCCTACGTCGCGCCATTGTGTTGGTAGAAAAAAAGTTTTTTCCCGTTAGGCAACGTAAAGTTTTGTCATGCCGTTCTTACAAGAAGGGGATTCAAATCTCGCTACTGTTGAGAAAGGGGTGAAGAACAAGTGGAGATGGGAATGGCTCCCTCCCCTCCTCCCCCCCCCCCCCCCCCCCCCCCTGTTGCCGCTTACTCGTCTCCGTCCCCTTCCCGACCCCCCCCCCCCCCCCCCCCCGTCTCTCTCTCTTGATGCTTACTCCTCTCCTTATCACCTACCCCCACCCCCCATCAGTTCTACCTACCTCTTACTGTTTCTCCCATCCTTTTAGCTGTCATCAGTGTGGTCTGGCTGTTCAAAGCTGGCCTGCAAGCGTACTCCCCCTTAGGTATATGTAAAAAGAGGAGGGGGTGGTGTGTGTGTTGTCTGTACAAGCTCTCTCTCTCTCTCTCTCTCTCTCCTCCCCTCTCCCCCCTTCCCTCTCTCTCCCTCCCTCCCTCCCTTCCCTCTCCCTCTCTCTCCCCCTCCTTCCTTTCCTCTCTCTCTCTTTCTCAAAGAGCAAAGGACTTGGATGTCATCAGAAATCTCTCTCTCCCTCTCTCGTTTTCTCACCACACACACACACACAAATCATTCAAAAGAATCTCATTTTCACACTCACACACACACACACACACACACAGCCATTCAAAAGAATATATATCTCTCATTTTCACACACACACAGTCATTCAAAAGAATATCTCATTTTCACACACACACACACACACACACAGTCATTCAAAAGAATATATCTCATTTTCACACACACACACACACACACACACACACACAGAGTCATTCAAAAGAAAACTCTGATTTTCACACACACACACACACTTTGATTTTCCATTTGATGCCAGAAGAGGCCATGAAATGCTCCTAAAATTTCATAGAATCGTCTTCGGCCGGGGGCTTCGCCCCCCCGACCCCCCAGCGGGGCACTGCCCCTGCACCCCGCCAGGGCCTGGCGGCCCCTAGACCCCTGCCTCATTTTCAGTTTTTTCAGATTTTCAAAGTGTCACCCATGAATCAGCCTAGGCAGCCCAGGACCTCAGCCGAGTAAGCCTAAATCACTTTTTCCAATGCTAGGCTCTGGTTGATTTGACTGATTGATCTGTTGATTTGACTGATTGATCTGTTGATTCGGCTTGAGATCACATGGCAGCAGACGGCGTGGTGGGGCACATGCCAGAAATATAGAGGGGGGTGGGGTGGGGGTGGGGGGCTATGTATCCTCCTCACTTTTCGCCAGTTACAATGTTATTGTGTTTTTTTCTGAAGACGTTCGTAACTTCCTGTTGATCTGATCGCATCCTGTTTACGGATTGTCTGTTTGCCACGTTCAGTTCAGTGGTTATTTTAAATCTGTTCATCATTGATGATATTAGACAATATCAGAAGGCAACAGGATCACTGAGAATGTCGGACGAACTGTCTCCAAGGCCATTTGCCATGTCAGGTGGTTGAGAGAGTGTGAAACTACCACGTTTGAAGCGCACACATGGTGGTTTCACACACAGACAGAGGGTACATTCAGACAGGGAGGGGATCTTGCTGAACAGTGGACACGGTGGTTTCACACACAGACAGAGGGTACATTCAGACAGGGAGGGGACGTTGCTGAACAGTGGACTAGAGGCAGCAGACTTGTATGGTTACCTCTGAGGGCAGTCCAACCAGTTGAACACTTTCCTCACGGCATGCTGTGAAAACTCTGGCCCTTCATGCCCTGCTGTCATGGTGACATCAGTTTCGATGCCTTCTCCACGTCTGTGGCCTTGGTTTGATTTCGTCGGGGTCACCGGTATCGGCGAGTCCATAGGGGGCTGTTGTTGGAGTGACGTGGTTGCACCCTCTGGAGGGAGAGCTCAGTCACGCCGACTCCGCGACCAAGCAATTGTCGTCAGTAGGGGCTCCGTGGGTGGTGTGTTGCGTATGCTGGATCAGAACAGGCGCCACTCAACACCACCGAACTGACTTGGCAGCAGTGCAGTGTCTCCTCCGGTGGGTTCCCTCTTGACGACTTGACATTGACTGTTCCCTGTGGATTGCCATTGCCGACGCTGCGGCGGGACTGTTCGGTCTGTGGCTGTGGACACGGAGGTTGGAGGAGGGGGGGGTCAGAATGAGCGGCGTGGGTGCAGTGCCACTCGGGTGGCACAGAATATGGGACTTTAAAAAAAAAGAAAATGAAAAAAAGTGCTTTGAAGATGTGACTATTGCGCGTGAGCAAAATGGACTCCCAAGGAACAGTTGGAAAGCAGGATGCGATACTTGTCCTGGCTTCTCTGATCTTTGTCCTTGAGATAAAGATGGGTGAGGAGAAGAGGGGGGGTTGGGGGATAGGGACAGGTACGTGTCAATTTTGTCGTTGTTGTTGTTTGTTTTTGTGTGGGTTTTTTCCTCTTTTGTTTTGCCCCATGGTCTAACTTCGGAAAAGTGAATAGGAAAGAAGTACGCTCAGGTAATTGAGATTAAATCTTTTCAACACGTGTCGAGAATTCAGAGAGACAAGCATTCCCGATACACATATTGAGGGCGTGGTTGTTTATCAGATTTTGGTCCTAAAGGACATGTCTTGAGTGGATAGGGGTGGAAGGTGTATGGAAATGGCGATGTTCTTTGTTTCGGTGGGTCAGAGGCCGAAATTAGTGAAAGAGCAGAATGGTGAGTCTGAAAGGAATTCTGGCTCTTTGATGGTCAGGTCCGTTAGCCACAGCGAGGCATCGAGTCCTGTGGACGACTCCACTCTGACTGACTCGCTTTGTAGAACAGGTGCTGGTGTCTGGTATCTGCACGCCCTGTAGCCAGCGTCTGTATGTGTTCAGTGCCAATGTCTGTACTTCCTCCAGTGACCCAGGGTCTGATCTGTTGACCCAGTGTCTGTACCTAACTCCTGTTCTCTACCTGTCTCCCTGACAGCAAGGGTACTAGGGTCCACCTAGGTTCTAGGTAGCTCCAGCCTGGACAAGCTGAATCTAGCCAGAACCTAGGTGGGTCCTAAAACCCTTGCTGTCTGGGGATATCACCCACAGTCTGTAGTTGTCAGTGACTCACCGCTTCCATCTGTGATCCAATGTCTATACCTACCTGTGACCCGGTGTCTGTACCTATCTCCTATGTCTGTGCCTGATCTGTGACTCACTGTCTGTATACGTCTGTATCTGTCTGAGACCCACTATATGTATATGTCTGTGATCCAATGTCTGTCCCTCTCAGTGATTCACTTTCTCTGACCTATTGTTTACGACCCACTGTCACTTCCTGTCTGTGACCCACTGTCTGTGACCCACTGTCTGTAATCCACTGTCACTTCCTGTCTGTGACCCACTGTCACTTCCTGTCTGTAACCCACTGTCACTTCCTGTCTGTGACCTCCTGTCTGTGACCCACTGTCACTTCCTGTCTGTGACCCACTGTCACTTCCTGTCTGTGACCCACTGTCTGTGACCCACTGTCACTTGCTGTCTGTGACCCACTGTCTGTGACCCACTGTCACTTCCTGTCTGTGACCCACTGTCTGTGACCCACTGTCACTTGCTGTCTGTGACCCACTGTCACTTCCTGTCTGTGACCCACTGTCACTTCCTGTCTGTGACCCACTGTCACCTCCTGTCTGTGACCCACTGTCTGTGACCCACTGTCACTTGCTGTCTGTGACCCACTGTCACTTGCTGTCTGTGACCCACTGTCTGTGACTCACTGTCACTTGCTGTCTGTGACCCACTGTCACTTGCTGTCTGTGACCCACTGTCTGTGACCCACTGTCACTTGCTGTCTGTGACCCACTGTCTGTGACCCACTGTCACTTGCTGTCTGTGACCCACTGTCACTTGCTGTCTGTGACCCACTGTCACTTGCTGTCTGTGACTCACTGTCACTTCCTGTCTGTGACCCGCTGTCTGTGACCCACTGTCACTTGCTGTCTGTGACCCACTGTCTGTGACCCACTGTCACTTGCTGTCTGTGACCCACTGTCTGTGACCCACTGTCACTTGCTGTCTGTGACCCACTGTCACTTCCTGTCTGTGACCCACTGTCACTTCCTGTCTGTGACTTCCTGTCTGTGACCCACTGTCACTTGCTGTCTGTGACCCACTGTCTGTGACCCACTGTCACTTGCTGTCTGTGACCCACTGTCACTTGCTGTCTGTGACCCACTGTCACTTCCTGCCTGTGACTTCCTGTCTGTGACCCACTGTCACTTGCTGTCTGTGACCCACTGTCACTTGCTGTCTGTTACCCACTGTCACTTCCTGTCTGTGACTTCCTGTCTGTGACCCACTGTCACTTGCTGTCTGTGACCCACTGTCACTTCCTGTCTGTGACCCACTGTCTGTAACCCACTGTCACTTGCTGTCTGTGACCCACTGTCTGTAACCCACTGTCACTTGCTGTCTGTGACCCACTGTCACTTCCTGTCTGTGACCCACTGTCTGTGACCCACTGTCACTTCCTGTCTGTGACCCACTGTCTGTATTCTTTGTGCTGTGGAGCTGCAGCGCTGATCTTTGCCTGAGGTGGGTGAGCTGTGTGTGCTTGGGGCAGTGTAACAATAAAACGTGGACAGAATGACTCGGGCTGGTCTCTGTTGTGGGTGCGCCGGTTCTCTGTGTTTGTTTCTTTTGTATTTACCCCCCCCCCCCCCCCCCCCAATCCCCCAACCTCCAACCTCCTCACTCTTTCCCCATCTTTGTTGTTTTGCGTGCCAGTTTTCTTAAAGTCTTTTTCTTAATCGTGTGATTTGAATTTGAAAGATACGAGTTTGATGAAACTAAAAGCACTCTCGCACTCACGTAGGCACTCATGCACGCGCGCGCGTGTTCACACACACACACACACACACACACACACACACACACACACACACACACAAGGATGCTAAACAGAAATATTGCAAACTGGTAAATACCAGACTTCAGTAAGTCAAGGCATGACGAGATTTCATCAAGTGGAGCCACACACTCTCCTTGAAATGATGCTGGCAGGACAGCGGTACAGCAGATTTTGAAGTTGCTAGCACAAACAGTTGTAAGACGATGCATGCCTTTCATGAAACTGGGACTAAAATCAGGTGCAGCATTACCCCGCAGGTCCAAGACACGGAGGTTAGAGAAGGCGTCTTCTGCTTGCAGGAATTGGATCGTGCCATGTGATAGGTCCAGAACCTTCAGGTCTGGTGCCACAAATGATAGCACGTCCAGGTCGATGGAGGACATCTGGACTTGTGCCAGGACCGAAACAACCAGAGATCGCACAGATACCCGTCCCATGTCAGACCTCAGAGCTGATATTGGGTTACCTGCAAGTCTGAGTGTTTGCAGATGACGCAGTTGTACAAAATGGCTGAAATTGACGAAATGCAAAAAAAATATTACTCATATCAAGGCTGTGAAGATTCCGTAATGCAAATTCGGTGACGTTAGTCCAACCACAAGCCTGAACACCTAGATAGATTAACATGGCGTTGTTTGCAATGTTAGCTTGATCAAGACCACTACCCCTTACATCCAGGTATCGCAGCTGGGGGAAAGAGCTGGCGTGAAAGGTGTGGGTACACATGAAGGCATGGCCAGAACAGGTACAGGACGCAGGGCATGTTGTATCACACACCAGTTCATCGTCATGGTAAGGACAGTGCGGCTGACCATCACACAGGTGATTCACGTGGACACAGACTGTTCTGTCTCTACCACGACATCGGTATAACCCAGGGCAGGTGAC
>CM031624.1:59619796-59624796 GCA_018398815.1 Conus ventricosus | reverse complement strand
CATAGCAGCTGCTCTCATTAGTTTCAGAGGTCACTGTGCCAAGCATTCCATCTGGATAATGAGTAGGTTGATAGCTTGGTTTTGTACAAATGTGTTATAATGTTCATCCATTTCAGGTGCGCTCATCTTATCGTTTCCAATGCAGGTTCACACTGGAGGAAAGTGTTATATTTTCCACTACAGCGTGATTTCCTGCAGCAAGTATAAGGGTACCTCACACATGAGCTTGGAGACACACCAAAAGTGGACTGAGGTCACTAAATATTTGGAGAATGTTAGCACCATGTGGCTACGTCTATTGCCAACAGGATCACATCGAATGTGAAGTTTTGTTTGTTTGACATGAAGCTGTCTAAGCTGTGTCTTAGCAGGTCGTATGCATCTCCCCTTCTGGGTCGTCATTGACGGCAGTTTTATTGTTCCCGCCAACCAATCATGATGGTGGCGGTTGTAGTGATGGTGGTGGTAGTGGTGGTGGTGGTGGTGGTGGTGGTGGTGGTGGTGGTGGTGGTGGTGGTGGTGGTGGTGTGTGTGTGTGTGTGTGTGTGTGTGTGTGTGTGTGTGTGTGTGTGTGTGTGTGTGTGTGTGTGTGTGTGTGTGTTGTGTGAGTGCGTGCGTGTGTGCGTGCATGAGTGTGTTAGTGTGACAGACAGACGGACACAGAGAGAGAGAGAGAGAGAGAGAGGAGAGAGAGAGAGAGAGAGAGAGAGAGAGAGAGAGAGAGAGAGACTTCATATACGATTTTATTGACAATTACATACATAATAATATATTGGTTTTATGTTGGGGGTTGCATTCATATTTGCAGCGCCAAAAGAAAAAAAAAGATACAATGTAAGTAAATAAAAGTTTGTAACTGATTATGTAAAAGTTAATTTTCGGACTCAAAACCATGTAGTAGAAAAAGAAAATTACGTACTTTTCTTCCATCATTCAAAGGACTATGTAATATTCAAACAACATAACTTACACAACTACACGATACACACACACGATACACGATGCTTTATTTGTCCTCATAAAAATACAAGGAAAATTTGTTTGTGGTGCCAATTATAAAACATTCACACATTACAACAACTTATAAACAAGTATATCATTAAAAATATTCCACACTTTGCACTGTGCTCAGTCATTCCTTGTCAGTTCATTTATCCATCTTGTGTCAGTCTGTACACATATATAAAGTTAACACATGCACGCACACATCCTACCACCCCCCACCCCCCACCACCCCAGATACACACACACCACACCAATACAGAATCACACGCACACACCACACCAAAACAGTGTCCACACACACACACACACACACACACACACACACACACACACACACACACACACACACACACACACACACACACACACACACACACACACAGACGCACACACCACCACCACAAACCACCATCACATTTGCAATATTATCACAACACTTAAATAAACACTCCAGCTGGAAAACAGAACGCTCCAAGATAAACTCAAAGTTAAGTATCAAAAAGAAAGAAAACGAAAACAATAGCGCCATTCAAAAGATCAATAATATTGCAAAATGTATAATTGCGTAAACTGTAAAAGCAAGCTGCAGAGTTAAATACAAATCAGGAATAAAAGATTTACTGCTAAGTAAGATGTTTGAAGTAGAGTGAGAGAGAGAGAGAGAGAGAGAGAGAGAGAGAGAGAGAGAGAGAGAGAGAGAGAGAAGAGAGAGAGAGAGAGAGAGAGAGAGAGAGAGAGAGAGAGAGAGAGAAGAGACCGAAGGGAGATAATTCATAAGGGTGTGAAAATTGAAACAGACTTGTATGAACATTTTAACTATAAAAAACACATCATTCTCTATTAAACCAAGTACGGAATAAAAGAGCACAACATTTCAATGCCAAGAAATTATATCACAAAAAGTATGATTGTTTAAACAGTAAAAATGATACAATCAAGTAAAGACATTTGTAGTTAAAAAAAAAAAAAGGCTTGGATGGGGGGGTCTTTCACACACACACACACACACACACACACACACACACACACACACACACACACACACACACACACACACACACACACACACACACACATGAGCACACACACACACACACACACACACACACACACACACACACACACACACACACACACACACGCACGCACACACACACACACACACACACACACACACACACACACACGCCGCGCCGCGCGCGCGCGCGCGCGCACACACACTGTGAAACAAGACTAAATGTGCGTGAGAAAGATAGTGAGGGAGGGAGGCGGGAGAGGCACACAGAGAGAGGAGAGAGAGAGAGAGAGAGAGAGAGAGAGAGAGAGAGAGAAAGAGTGAGAGAGAGAGAGAGAGAGAGAGAGAGAGAGAGAGAGAGAGAGAGAGAGAGAGAACACGTGTGTGTGTGTGTGTGAGTGTGTGTGTGTGTGTGTGTGTGTGTGTGTGTGTGTGTGTGTGTGTGTGTGTGTGTGTGTGTGTAACCGCGCGCGCTTGTGTGTGTGTGTGTGTGTTTGTGTGTGTGTGTGTGTGTGCGCGCGCATGCGCGCATGTGTGTGTGTGTGTGTGTGTGTGTGTGTGTGTGTGTGTGCGTGTGCGTGTGTGCGCGTGCGCGTGCGCGCATGTGTGTGTGCGTGTGTGTGTGCGTGGTGGAGAGAGATGGAAAGAGACAATCACTTGTGAATTCAAGATCAGAATGACTTTTATCTTTAATAGTGAATCATACAGTGAAAATACATGTCAGAATTAGTAGCATTATGTGTAGGAGCCCGTTGTTACTGCTAGAATATCGCCAGGTTATGGTCAAGATGTTGGTATAAGAAAATTGCCTTGACCATAGCATTTGAAGGTCAAGATGACCCCAAATGGACAAAATAATACCAGAAATGAACTCATCACACCAAAATTAGTTGCATTTGAAGTGTTACAAGTGTATTTATTGTCAAAACCACATAGGTTAGGATTTTCACCACGGCGGGTGGCGGCCATATTTGAATCGGCCATTACGCAAAATGTACCAGGGTGGTGCCCGATCACCTCCGTGATTTTTCATGTCTAGGTGCCCCTTGACTCAAATCAAGTGAGAAATTCTCCTAATACCATAATGTACACGGGACTTATAGCCAGGTACAGGACTATAATAAAGTATATTGAATTGAAATGAAATGAATGTCAATTGACTGATCAAGGCAGTGCAAATAACTAAGACATATGGCTGATATGCTGTATATCAGATGTTTTCCAATAGATAAATTCATTGACAAAGGGAGTGAAATAACTAAGACTTATGGTTGAAATAATATGTAATAGATGTTTTCCAACATGTGAATTTATTGATAAAGGTATTGAAATAACTGAGGCCTATGGTTGAAATGATATGTAGTAGATGTGTTCCAACAAGTCAATTGATTAATCAAGGCAGTGATATACTTAAGACCTATGGTTGAAATGATACATACTGACTTCCATAAAAAACGCGAAAACAAAACAAGCTGAAGGTTGGGGTGAATTTTATTGGTCACAATTGTACAGAGTGGAAGCGAGAATTCAACGTGATTTGATTCATTACACCGTAATGTGTGAAAATGTCATCAGCAATATGTCTTTGTGTGGAAAATCCAAGGTCACGTGACAAACCAGCTTGAAGTCCTAATACCGTGTGTGGCCACCATTTGCATGGACAACTGCTTGACACCTGCGGCTCATTGAGTGGACCAGGTGGTTGATGCGTCCCCTTGGCACACCAGCCCACACATGGACGATGGCCTGGTGAAGTTGAGCCGCTGTTGCTGGTCGTGGACGCAGGAGGTCCAACCGTCTGCCAAGTTCATCCCAAAAATATTCTATTGGGTTTAAATCGGGACTGAGGGCTGGCCAGGGCAGCACATTGACGTTGTTATGCTGAAGAAATTGCTGGGTGGCCCTGGCGGTGTGTGGTCTTGCATTGTCCTGTTGGAATGTCCAGTTTGGGTGTTGCGCAAAAAAAGGATCGACATGGGGTCTGAGCACCTGGTTGATGTAGCGCTGTGCATTGACACCCTGTCCGTGACCAGGACCAATGTTCTGAAAGATGACTGGTCCTATGGCGTGGTTAATGCCAACTGCACCCCATATCATAACGTTCGGGCCTCCCCAGGGGTTCCGCTCTACCACACAGGAGTCAGCATAGCGTTCACCAGGTCGACGCCATATTCTGACACGACCGTCAGCCATGTCAATACAAAAACGGCTCTCATCTGAGAACAGTATGCGTCCCCACTGCTGCCTGCACCAGTTGATTCGGGCTTGTGCCCACTGCAGCCTGTCCTGCCGGTGTCTTGGTGTCAGTACTGGACCTCTGTGAGGACGCCTACATGCCAGCCTGTTCTTCTGAAGATGCCGCCGCATAGTGTTGAGGCTGATTCGTTGCTGGAGATTCCCAGGCACCTGTCGAGCAGTGTTAGCAGCTGTTTGCCGCCTGTCCCGCAGATGGGTTCGAACAAGATGGCCATCCTCTCTTTGTGTGGTGACCCAAGGACGGCCTGGCCGGGGACGATCATCAGTGGTACCAGTGACTCGCATGCGGTGCTGCAGACGATAGATGGTTGAGATGTGGACGTTAAAGATATTGGCGACCTGCCTGGCATCCACACCAGCCTCCAGATGGCCTAGGGCACGATTGCGTTCCTCTGCTCGTAGTCTTGGCATCTCTGTAGCGCTCAGACGGCAAGTCGTTATCTGAACCTTGTAGCGCAGCTTTATAAAGGCTGCATGCCTGCGTACTTGTCGCTGGTTAACTTTGCTCTGCATGGTGTGCACGTGCCTCACATGCAGCAACCAGTTTGCCATTTTTGTTGACCCTCCAATGCCGGGAATGATGTGTTGCTCACACAATTTTTTCACTGCACGTGAGTCTTGGACCCAAACAACTTGCCACAATGGTTCAATATTGTATATTCACCCCTTTTCACCCGAAAAATAGCCTTTCAAATTTTCGCGTTTTTTATGGAAGTCAGTATGT